>CAUYRH010113470.1:0-48478 GCA_963574655.1 Perodicticus potto | reverse complement strand
GGCGCTTGTAGTACCCGAGGCAAGGGAATCGCCTAAGTCTAAGAGCTGGAGGTTGCTGTGAGCTGTGACTCCACAGCACTCTACCAAGGAGAATAGAGTGAGACTCTGTCTCTACAAAAAAAAAAAAAAGAAAAAGAAATGGTGCAGATTCCTTAACTTTGCACACAATGTCTTATATGATAATCAAATCATGTTTGTCAGAATACCCTGTTGAATTTAACTCTGAATTTCATTAAGGAAACAATTCTGTTTTCTTTTCTCTTTTTTTATTTTTTGGAGACAAAGTCTCACTATGTGGCCCTTGGTAGAGTGCTGTGACGTCACAGCTCACAGCAACCTCAAACGCTTGGGCTCAAGCGATTCTCTTGCTTCAGCCTCCGAAGTAGCTGGGACTATTGCGCCTGCCACAGCACCCGGCTATTTTTTGTTATAGTTTCATTGTTGTTTAGCTGGCCCGGGCCAGGTTCAAATCCACCAGACTCGGTGTTTGTGGCTGATGCTGGAATCACTGTGCCACAGGAGTTTTAAGTTTGAATTTTGTTTTCTCCCAAATAAGATTTCACTGATATTGATTCCTTGGGCCGCCTCATCCTTACACATGAATTTCACTTTTTAATTTGGGATGTTCTAGGATCCTACAAGCAAAGCCATCACCCTGGAGTGGCCAGAACGCTGGATAAAGTGTCCAGAGAAAGAATTTTCTCGGGACTGGAGAGTCCCCTGCAGACTCACCCTCTGCCCCAAACCATTTTCCATAAATCCCAACCTGGGGAGCAGCAGAGGCCTCCTGGCTCAGAAGTAGCCCAGCCATAAACACAAAGAAGGAATTTTACTGGCTCATCCTCAACTTGTATTTTATTGTCTGGCATTTCCGCTACCTTCTCTTGAAAACAGACAAAAATGTCTTCTACAAAACCCACGTTTGGTCTCTTGGGCTTGGATTGCCATGGTCTGCAAAGGCCCGGTAGGAAGTGGCATTGTCATCTCTTGGTCACTCTGAAAGTGAACGTGTCAGCCTGGACGTGAGAACCCTGAGAGCATCCCCGGGCACGTGGCAGACCTCGGACCCTTGGACAGGGGGACGAGAAGGGAGATTAAGTCAGAAGAGGGGTCTGATCACAACCCAAAGGATCCTGTCCTCTGCTGGGAGAGGGAAAAAAAGCAGTAGGAAGAGGCCTGGAACAAGCTAAGGACACAAACCAGACACACCGCCGCATCCCTGAGGCCCTGCTCCTTACGGATTCATGTGCTGGCATAAGTTCTAAATTGCTGCCAGTTTCACAACTGTTTTTAATTTAAAGGCTCCAGGCTGTGATATTCCAGGGCAGAGAGAGATTTTTTTTTCTTCTGCCAGCAGAGCAGAAGGGCGAGACCAGAGCGCCCCCACGGTTTGTAGGGGCTGACTTCACCCTGGCAACTGCCACCGGCATCCTTTGCTCCCCCCCTTCAGAACGTGCTTCCATCGGGAGATAAGCGTGCCCCTGGACACCTCTCAGAGGAGGCTCAGAGAGGGCAGGGCAGGCGAGCACAGCAGCTATAAACATTACTTCCTTTAGGGGGAAAAAAAAATTAATTAAAGGCCAGCTCAGAGTTTTCCAGAACTTAAGACAGTGGGTGACGTCTGCAACCATCTCCGGAGGCTGATGGAAAGGGCTGGGCTCAATGACACCCCCGGACAAGGAGCTCACTCAGGGAACACTTGATGAATCCCTTCAGGGAGGAAAAACAAACAAAGGAACACTCACCTCACTTTACAGTAACCCAGTTGCGAAAGAACAGAAGAGCAAGCCAGGATAATTACACAGGCATTTTATTATCCCCTGCTGCCTTTCAAAAGGCAGAGGATGAACTTCTAAACGCTCTAGTTGGGATCTTCTGCACCTCCTCTTCCTCCCCGCTCCAAAAAAAAGGTCAGAAGAACCAGAGCCTGTCCAGCCTGTTTGTTCCTTTGTGCCATTGGGAAGAAGCCTCCGTCCTCTGGAGGAACAATTAGGAAAAGGTCCCCCCGCTGAGTAGACAGAGCCCAGGGAGGGTATTGCTTGAACAATCAACGTCTCCTGGGTGTGAACAAAAAGCTGCCTGTCCTTCCATTTGGCCCCTCAGCTGGGCACCTTGGCATCCTTGATAAAACACACAACCACACAGTGTAGCCCGAACAGGAATTATGTCCCCAGCAGGCTTCTGTTATTTACTGACATTGCGTAGATTATTGTCTCCCCGAGTCGCTAAAGCCTATTTGTCCCAGAACATGTTTGCCCAGTTACCTTTGAGTGATGATTGCATGCGCCGGGTCAAGGGCACAAAGGAGAGGAAAGAAACTTGGGTTGTGAGGGCAAAATTTAATCCAAGACCACTCGCAGATAACAGGGCCAGTGGTAACGCTGGACAGGCCCCCGCGGGCTTTCTCATACACCAGACCTAAGCCTACATTGCCACTTGTCAAACCGGAGTGGTTGGGGATGACAGAGCTGACAAACAGAAATTCACAAGGCTGTGAAAACTGGCTATAACTCTGTTTTGTGTTGTTATTGTTGTTTGTTTGTTTTTTATGACTTTGTTGCCTTCTGTAGAGTGTTGTGGCATCATAGCTCTGGGTTTTTGTTGTTGTTTGTTTGTTTCTTATCTTTCTTGCCCTCTGTAGAGTGTTGTGGCATCAGAGCTCACAGTAACCTCAAACTCTTGGGCTCGTGTCTTCTGTTAGCCTCCCGAGTAGCTGGGACTGCAGGCACCCACCGTAATGCCCAGTTATGTTTAGAGATGGGGTCTCATGCTTGCTCAGGCTGATCTTGAACCCCTGAGTTAAGGCAATCCACCTGCCTCAACCTCGCAGGGTGCTGGGATTACAGGCGTGGGCCACCACACCCAGCTAAAGCCCTGCTTTACAAGTCATTCCCAGGCATTTCTCTGACTCAAGAAGAATCTCATATGAAGAGGTAGAATGACCGTGACCATGCAGGGCACCTGGTGAGACCCAGATGGCAGAGCAAACCTTTGGTTCCCCTAGGAATAGTGACTCAGGCAGACGAAGTGCGTTGGCAGAGAAAGCTCATTGGCAGTAGATGGGAGTGGGATTTGTGCCCACTCGTGTCTCCTCTGTCCTCCCTTCAGCATCAGCACCCTCAGGACCTCCCTTGGCCCACAGGGTGTACAGCACAGCTTTGTGGATCCTTGTAGCGAGTCCAGCCCAGACTTGAGAGTAAAAGCAAAAAAAAAGAAGAAGAAGAAGAAGAATAAAATAAGAGGATCCCTTGTGAATGGATCTGAGTTCTGACTGTCTTCCCAACATGCCTTTAAATTTTCCCTACAAATATTTGGATCCGTGAACAGCAAGTCTGAGTTTTGTGAAGCAACTTGCTCTCTCGGTGACCCCTGGGTCCAAGAGTTGGCTGGAAACAGAAACGACTGGCCAAATCCTGGATGGATTCGGCTGGGCTCAGTCCCTGCAGGCTTTGTTCTTCAGTCTGTTTATACAGTTTCCCCGAGGAGTCTGTAATTTTAATCAGTAAATACCTCCCTTGATTTATCACCTTCTATTGACATAGTGGTAATTCAAGCAGTGGAGCTAAGGCTCAGCCTGCTGTGTGTTTTTCCCCCTCTTTGTGCCCGAGCTCTGTTTGATTTTTCTCAGTCCTCTTAGGTAATTGGGCCACCTCTGACGCTCTCTGTATGACAAGGCTGTGGTCAGGGGTCAGTGGGTTCCTCCTTCCGAAGGGCAGAATGCTCTAACCAATCACCATGCAACCCCATCATGAATTTGCTAAAACTGGAGCAGACAAACCACAGACTGATAGGACCCAGTGGATTTCACTTAAAAAGTAGAAATCCAAGATGCTTATAAAGGACATTGTTATTCATTCTCTCCAGCCCCAAAGACAGTTTGGAGACTTAATCTGCTGATGTCGTTATCTCTGAGTTGAGCAGGGAAACCCTCCTTTCCAAACCTCCAGGAGCTGGAAATTTCCATACTAGCAGAGTGATCCCTCTGCAGACATCAGGTTGGATAAGGCTTGGTACTCAGTTCTATTTTTTTCTCATTAATGTGCGTATATATTGGGCATTTATGGTCATAAATTGGTAACAACATTCTTTGGGCATATGGTATTCTGATTTCAACAACACCGTTAGCCAAAAATGTTCATGAGCTTCTTGATGGTCAAGGTAAAGAAATGAAAACTTCATAGTCATAGAGCTAGTAGAGTTAAAGCTGTCTTGATCAACCCAAGGCTGTGTGCTAAGATACTTGCGTTGACTGCAGGTGGCCCAGAACTAAAAGGAATGGCTCAAAGTAGAGGACAGAGTCCAGATTCCCAAAAGGTCTCAGTGAACTGAAATGATCAACTGAAACTTAAAAGGATAAAATTAATGTAAAGTGCTGAATTTGGGTTCTAAAAATCAAATGCCAAGCCACCAAACAAGGACACGCTGTTTAACCATACATTTTATGAGAATACGTTACCAGTGTCCACAAGCTCAGTAGATGCTGTGTGATGCGTGGCTGCCAAAAATACTAATGAAACCTTAGGTTGTTTTGGTATAAGCAAGTTCCCTCCAACCATTTTCTCAATGAGCTTGACTTTCATTGAGGTTGTTCATTGTTTCATCCCCTGTGGTAACAAGAATAATGCCTCATATCACAGAAGCTTATTTAAGTATCATTGGATGGATGGATGGAGGGATGGATGGATAGATGGATGGATGAATAGATGGACATAAAATAAAGGAAGAAACTGACTCCCTGGTCAACACATATCTAAAATATTGTGTTTTATTTTACAATGCCACATTTAAAGATGAACACAAATTAAGTAGAATTTACCAAAAAAGATTGCCTAGGGAGTGAAGGACTTAGGGAACATGCCATAGGTCAATGAGTTGAAGAAACTGATACATTTAATCTGAAATAAAAGATAGCTAAAGAGTCTTTGGGGAATGGGTAGGGGAGAAGAAGAGAGAAATATCACGATTTCCAATTTTGAAGGATAGTGTGTAGGAGAGGGATTAAAGTAATTTCCATTGTGTCAGATGATAAGCTAGAAGCACATGGTAGATGTGTAGATTTCAGAACAAGACAGTACAAAGGCATGCCTGGTGCCTACAAGGACGTAGCCAGATTCTGTTCCTGGGTCTTTCTCTTCCTTGTTCAAGTCTGACTGTCATGGCAGCCCCCATCAGTGGCAGCTCATCCCCTATTGTGCCCCCACAACCCCTTGCTCAGAGCTTTATCTAGTAGGGCTGTACGTGAGAGTTCAGACGTCTGTCTCCTCCACTGAGCTATAAACTCCTTGAGAACACGGCTTATGCCTTCCTTATTCTTTATATGTAGTAGAAACTCAATCAATATTTACTGTATTTGTTGAGTTAAATAGAAGTTGGCTGCCTCTTGGATTCAAGTTTACTACCAGAAAAATTCATCTGGTCTAGGCTTAGATCTGTGGAAACACAGACGCTCTGGAATGGCAAGATAGCCCTGCTGGCTCTGCCCTAGTGTTCTGTGTATTTTGGGAAATATCCCATCTGTGGATCCATTCTTCCTGTCTTTAAAGTAAGGATACCTGTAGTCTTAGGTTCATAATACTGTGTACATAATGTTTCATATAAAGGTAATCTCTAGGCTCAGTGCCTGTGGCTCAAGTGGCTAAGGCGCCAGCTACGTACACCTGAGCTGGTGGGTTCGAATCCAGCCTGGGCCCGCCAAACAACAAAGATGGCTGCAACCAAAAAATAGCCGGGCATTGTGGTGGGTGCCTGTAGTCCAGCTACTTGGGGGGCAGAGGCAGGAGACTCGCTTGAGCCCAGGAGTTAGAGGTTGCTGTGAGCTGTGATGCCACAGCACTCTACCCAGGGTGACAGCTTGAGGCTCTGTCTCTAAAATAAAATAAAATAAAATAAAATAAAAAAATAAAGGTAATCTCTAGATGTAAGGTGCCATTCTGATGACATACAGCACATTAAAGAAAATATTTTCTCCTTGCCCTCTGACACCAGCATTCACCTTTTGTTTTTGAAGTCTCCACTAGAAAATTTTAGAAATTTCATTTCAGTAGAACCTACTTATCTACTACCCATTCAAACATCTGCAAACCACCAGAGTCTCTTTTGCCTATCAGGGAAGAGATATTTTTTATATTTCCTTCTTCTGATAGGAATTAATAATTATTTGGACTTTTCCTACAGAGCTCAAATCATTGCATATTTTATTCTGGGGGAGATATACATATCATTGAATTTTTAGTCTGGGGGTCAGTGAGTGTACAGATTTCCCCTTTAGATGACCTACATGGGACAGAGTGCCTCCAATGTGCTGATGAGAGAGACAGCTCCCATGACTCAAACATGCTGGTGATGCAAATCCAAGTTAGGCCAAGGATGACATGATGAAGGTGTTTATCTTTGTGCTTATTCTGTACATGAAAAAATTGCTCTGATGAAAACCTTGTGCTAGTTCTCATTATTACCTCATTGCCTCCCTTGTGCATTAGATTGCAGGATAAGGTTGGACCAGAACTTCAATGAGAAGGCTTCTCTTGCCTCCGAGCTCTTATCTAGCCTACATTTCATCATGCTGCCACATTCTTTCCCAAAGGTGGCAGCATCCTGGTGAATGGTAAAGTGAAATGATTTCCAGAGAAGTAATTAGCAAAGTGCATTGAGGCTTAAGAAGAAGGGGGAAAAAGCAACTATCAATCAATAAATAATAAAAAATTCAGTCGAGGCCATTTTCTATCCTTCTTGGCTTGGAGACTGAGAAAGAGGGATTCATGAGGACAGGTCAGGTTACCCCTTTCGGGTTCACAGTACACTGCTTCAGTATAATACAGTGTGGGCCTCACATAATGGGTGGTGATAAGGATCAAAAAATGGGAACTATGATTTCACCTCCTCTGATTTCCTACCATCAGTTTGGCCTTTCAAGTAGGACCAGGAGATACCTGATCTTGGATATTCATGGAGTAATTGCATAGACATTGATCTCTTAATGGTAGACGATGAGTTAATTCATCTCCAAACCCTTCTGAGTTGGCAGATGAGGAGTTATTAGTCCTTGAACTTACTCTGGGCATCACATATTCTATTATTTATCATTTACATATAAATGAAAGTGTGAGCCTCTCCAAGGAGAAAAGGGCCTACAAGCAAAGAGAAGAGTAGAATAATGCTAGAAAGACGGGGCAGTGCTGGGTGATTTTGAGATTCTTCTGTTGCCAAGAGACCAGGGGCAAAAATGGCAAAGGATGAGAGAGAAAATAAGTATAGGATTTGTAGGGAAGAGTGTGGCACAGGAGAGAAAGTGGGTTGGGATGGCTCTTATGTTAGACAAGAATAGGTAAGGCCTTATGTTCATTCATTTATGCCTTCATTCCACAGATATTCCTCATGCCGGATAAAGATATTAGACAGCCTTGCCCTCAAGTAAAATAATATGTGATTGAAAACCAGAAGAAGTACTCTGAAGGAAACAAATAGGGTGTTACAGGAGAAACTATGGAGAATGGAGGTTAAAGGGTTGGGAATCTGTTTGAATAGACAGACCAGAGAGGGTCTCTCAAGAGTTAACACATAAACTTGAACTCAAAGGATAAAAATGAGCCAGCCATATAGAAAGAGATGTGACAGAGGCTTTTGTGAAGGCCTTGAGGCAAGAGAGTCCTTGGCAAACTCAAAGCAGTAAAGTGTCGATGGTTCTTCCCTTTCACAAGCACCTGTCGGGGCCAGGCTCTGGTCTGGGTGCTTGTGTTAATGCATTTACTCCCCTGGGCCCTATGAGTGGGCATTGTCCTTGTCCTCACTCTGCTGGTGGAGAAAATGAGGCTCACAGGGCTGGAACACAAAGGACAAAAGAGAAATGGCTCAAGATTAAGTTGGAGAAGCAGGCGAGGGCCACCAGTGGGAAATGAGCTTATTCTGATGTGGGTTTTTAAAGGGTCCTGTTGGCCTCTTGAGGGAACAAGAGAAGAAGTGGAGGGGCCACTCAGAAGGTGTTGTGGATTTCCAGCAAGAGTAGCTGAGCCTGGGCCAGGAGGAAGGTGACAGTAGAGGGGTTGGTGGGAAAGAGAGGGTGGTGGGGCAGATTTGAGATTTGAGATTCCACAACAGTGATGATGCAAAAAAAAAAAAAAATGCATGGACTTGCATGCATTTTGCAACCATCCTGGCCCCCCTCTACCATTAAGAAAGGGAATGGAAATTCTGGAGCAAGATGGTGGCCAAGTAACAGCTCCCTTGCAACTGGGCACAATGAGACTGGGGAGAGAAGACTTCAGGCCTCTCTGACTGGCAGGATCTGCCCAGAAACATCCCTTTGGGGATACAGGGAGCCAGTGAGAGAGGGAATAGAGAGAGAGCCATGGAACAGATTCCTTGAAATAAGAAGATTTTCAGGAGTCTAATGAGGATCCTGCCTTGCTGTCAATATAAAACTTCAATATCCATCACTGGCATGCTGGGCATGTGCGGTTTGTCTGCCCTTGTTCCCGCCATATTTTTTGTTAAGTGGACACACACACACCCCTCTGATCCACTAAGCACCTAGTGGGGAGCAGAAAATGAGGTTTCTTCCTATGGTCAGGGAAGTCTCCATGCAGAGAAGAGAGACCTGCTCCCCAGAAACCAAAGTTAGAAAAAAAGGGGGGAAAAAAAAGGCTGTCAAGGCAGCTCACCTGGGGGAACAGGTCCAACTGACGTCAAGCCAATCATTAACTCAGCTCAAGGCCTTGAGGACACTCACACACTTGGGGAATTCTAGGAGCACAGAAATGAAGAGCAAAGTTTATTTGCAGAACAAGGATCAAAGAAGGAAGCAGAGGATAAACAGGGAGCAAATGTTTTAATTATTTTAAATCGTTTCCACCCTAACACCATTCCCCAAATCTTTTTTTTTTTTTTTTGAGACAGAGTCTCACTATGTCACCCTGGGTAGAGTGCTGTGACAACACAGCTCACAGCAACCTGAAAGTCTTGGGCTTAAGCAATTCTCTTGCCTCAGCCCCTCGAGTAGCTGGGACTACAGGCGCCCACCACAATGCTCTGCTATTTTTTGTTGCAGTCGTCATTGTTGTTTAGCAGGCCCCAGCTGGGTGCGAACCTGTCTGCCTCAGTGTATATGGCCAGTGCTGTAACCACTGTTCTATAGGCACCTAGCCTATTCCCCAAATCTTAACAGAACGAAGGTCAGGAAGATTTTTGTGTGAGTTTCTTCTCTCCACTCTGCCACACAAGGCTTACAGCAGCCCTATGCCCCTACGTTCATGGCATGTCCTTCACGGGAATGTGCCTTTGGCCAAACTTGGGTGTCAGGGCCTGGTGAGTTTTCCAGGCGGCTGTGGTCGGCTTCAGAACGGTAGCCGCAGCACACTCTCCGGGGACCACCTCTGCATTTCATGATACTGTCCTTCATCTGGGTTTTATAGAAAACAGGGGTCTTGACCTTGGAGTGGAAGAGAGCAGAGCCTTGTTAGCAAACTGTCCAGGAAAGACTTTAAAGAAAATGAATGTGGTGAAAAAATGGGAAACTGGGAAAGGCTGAAGGAGTAACAGACCCTTTGTCACGTCCAGACCCAAACAGCCTCCCTGGGTGTGGCCCTCAGCCTGGCAAAATCAACTCCAGATATCTCCGGGTGGAGGAGGCAGGGAGCAAGAAGAGAAGACCAACATGCCAGGGAAGCCAAAAATAATAATAATAATAAATAACTGCTAATATGATCATATGTGAGTGGCTATAACAAGCCATAGCCCATCGAAGATCTCAGGAAACACAGCTCAGAAAAAGTACAAAAGTCCTTCAGTGTGAAGTAATGAGGCGCATCTAATTATATTTAAGAAAGAAACGGGCAAGAACTATTTAAAAAGCCCTCCCCCTTTCTCCCCTCACCGACAAGTCCAAATTCCAAACCGAGAGACACCATTATTTCAGAGAAAGGGAGAGATTTTAGAAAGCACCGCGGGAAACAAGGTTGTTACTCTCCCAGAACCAAGAAAAATTATCACACAAACCCTTCCCTGCCTGTTCTGTCCCCCGCCAACCCCCCCCCAAAAAAAAGTCCCATCAGGAAACAGCAGGGGGAGGAAGAATAAAAAAATAAAATAAAAAATAAAAAAGCCCACAGGCAGCCCCACCATGAGAAATCAAGGCAGTCGAAATGACATTTGACACCGCCAGGCCACAGCTGAAGAACAAGGGAAAAGTTTTAGGGTGACTGTCACTGACCCATGGTCCCTCACTCCTAACCTTCCTCTCCAACACATGTTTCTCATTTCCTCGCTTATAGCTGGTCCAAGCTAATGATATGTGTTTTGGCCGGGATCCCGTGCTTGGCATACAGCCGGTCTTGTTCTCATTGTCCGGGCTACTTACAGAAACCTCTTTCTCCGTCTCTTTCTCTCTCTCTCAAAAAAAACTGGCTTTAAAGAACAGTAAATATGCAAAATAGCCCCCGCGCTCTATGGAGCTACCATCTTGAACACGGCCCCCGCCACCCTCACACACCCCATCAATAAAGGCCTGAAGAGACTGCCCACGGGTGAGGGGTAAGTTCAACACAAAAGCAGTGGAAATTCAAACAAATTGGCCCATTAGAGTCTCACACGGCTATAAATACAGCCCGGCTCGGGCTATTTTGAGGGACGGTGGCATGGGAAAGTTCGGCCTGGAATCTTGAGTCTGTCAAGGAGACAGATCTGTCCCGAGACATGGGAAGAAGACAAGCGCCCGGCGGGCAGGAGAAAGAAGGGCATCGGGCCTGGCCTCGGCAAGGGCAAGGGCAAGGGCAAATTCAGAAGTGGACTCGGGAGAGAGCCTCGGCCCAGCCTCGCCCTGCTCTCCAGAGCTGCCGCCCTCGCTGTTGGAGGCCTGGGCTCTGGTGTCACTCAGAGCGTCCGTAACCTCTAAAAAAGCTGAACATGCCCTTTTGCTCCTCAGGGGTCAATGGACCATTTCACTCTTCCTGAAGGACCCGGCAGGCGAGTGGAGGAGGCGTGGGAACCGGCGTGGCCACGGGACTGGGCAGGCTCTAGTCTACATGTCTAAAGAACCCAGAAGGGATTTGCTTTCTCATTTGTATATTGCTCCAGAGTATTTGTTGCCATTTAGAGGGTCCATGCAATATTCTGATACCTGCATGCAATGTACGAAGATCAAATCAGAGTGGTTAGGATATATAGGATATAATCCCCACCTGGGACTTTGGGCATTCGTGTTGGGAACATTTCAGAGGCCGTTTTTGTTTGTTGGACCCTGAAGGGTGTCACCCGCCCAGTGCATATATAGATCATGAAATTAGGGGCACAGTAGCATGGATTTGAGGAAATGGGGGCCCATAAATGAGAGTTAGCAAAATATGTAGGCAGAGAACATATATGCAAATGTCAAGAACAGCTTAACATTTCCCCTCGGGGTGTGTTAACAGATGGCAATTAACTGCTAACAGTTTGGAGTGAGTAAACACAACCCTCGGAATGGTGTACCTGCCTGTTCTGTGCACGGACTCCCCCTCCAGCCTCCCTGTCAACTGAGAAGTTGAAAATGACTTCCCGAGTTCCTCTGCCTTCCCTGTTTTCTGTACAGAAAACACAACCTAGGAGAACTTATTAAGTTTGAGCACCTACTGTATACCAAGCACGGTCTAAAGCATGAGAGTCACACAGACACAGCCCTGTCCTCCTGGGGCTTGCAGCCCAGTGGGTACATTTGATCTGTCCCTGACCCCACTGCTTCCTTGCCTATGGTTCCCAGTGTGCCCAGAACAGCTCCGTTCTATCTGTTGACCCAGTGTAATTATTAATAGCCCTTCTTTTTACTCTCAAAAGTGTCCCAGTTTGGATGATAAATTATATGGCTACTCTATCTAGCATCCCTCTTTTTAAAAAAAAAAAAAAAGTGCTTTTTTGGTATGAAATCTGATACACAGAGATAAAAGTGCAAAAATATAGCATCTTCTATTTTAGAGGCTCTTTGAAACTTGCCAAAGTCAAGAGAGGGTTCCCAAATTATAGAGACAATGGCTTTAGCAGATTAAATTTTAATTTAGCTGGGGAACAGTCTCCGCTCTGCATCCTGGGCTGCAGCCCTTGCTGCTCACGGGAGTCGGCTGGATAGGCACAGACCTTGCCTGCTCTGGGTTTCCCATGATGTATTTGGAACCTCGAACTGACTGTCCTCTTGCATCAAGCACGGGGACAGCTGAAGCACATGAGGGCACTTGTCCCTCACAGCCTGCTAGAGGGGAAGAGCCATCTCAGGTTACCATGACAACACCCTTTCCTGAAAACCTTTGACTGACACTTCCTGGGGAGACAGGAAGTAAGGACAGGAAGACACCGAGGTCATTCCCTTCCCATGTCCAGCTTTTCCCACCTCCCAGACTTGTCTGATATTTGACCTTTTCTAGCTCAGCATTTCTTGTCCCATTCCCATCAGCAAAGCTGTCCCGGAGGTGAAAGCAACCAACTGCTCTAGCCCAGCAGGCTGGTGGAACCCCCTCAAATACAGTACAGCCTCCATAGTTGACCAGCTCCCTACATTGACCACCTCCTTAAATTAACCTCATTTTCATAGACTGGACATGTATCTTGTGTACATGTCAGTACAGCTGATCCAATTCTTTATGTTACCCACCTCTGTATGTTGACCAGTTTGTTACAGTCCCTCCAGTGGTCAACTTACAGAGTGTCTACTGTATTTCAGTACAGTAGATACTCACAGTGAGGTAAAGATGTACAGCTGATTCCAAAGTAAAAAATTTATAGATTGTCTGCACTTTTGCAGTCAACATCACAACGTTAATAATTACTCCACAAAGTTACTGAGGACCTATCACATGCCAAGGCGCTGTACTAGAGATCGGATATTGAGTATTGAACAAAATACACTAGATGTGGTCCCTGTGTTCGTGGAGCTTATAGTATCCTGAGCAAAACACTCATTAAAGGGACAATCACACTACATACACAGTTGTAATGAGTGCTACAAAGGAGAAGTACAGAGGATAAGAGAACTACAACAGGGACAGCTAATTTAGATTTTGGTGGGGCAGGGAAAGCCCCTTTGTAAAAAGCTGCTTTAATCTAAGACCTGGTGGTTGAACAGAGGTAGGCAAATGTCTATTGTCCATTTATATCAAGAGCCCATGAGTCTCTACCATATTGAACATAATCTTTATGCTTTATTGAAATAGTTCACAATACAGCCAGAAGAGTTTTGAGGGTATGGCTTTCAAGCCTACATATTTACAAACTGCATCAAAAATAATACAGGAGGGTAATAATGCCTCACTTCTGGATGGTTCATTGGTTGTGCTTAAGTGTAGGAAGTGTTTAGAGCACACCATTCTCCTCTCTGGAACTGCTTTGGCAAATGCAGGGTGTCACATATCTGAACCCCAGTACCTTAGGGCATGGTTCAGCCTTGTTATCAGGTAATAAATAGTTTTATGTATTAGATGCTTAAAATACATTGAATGAATGAAAGTACCAATGAACAAAGGAACAAACGTTTTTAGGATTATCTTCTATGTGCCTATGCCAGGTACATTCACAAATATCCTCCAGTTTCAACACCATAGCATCATTATACCTTTCTCAAGGATGGAATTCGAATGTGCTGAATTAAATAATAGTTCCACAAATAACTATAAAATATAACCCAAGTGAAGCAGATAAGGGAGAAAATGCATTTTCAGGAGCATCTTGAAATAGCGAGGAGAGATGCCAACCAGTGAAATGAAAGCATGCAGATAGTCCAGAAGGTCACACAGGTGGGACGGGACATGAAGGGGACTGGAAAGGAAGAGGAGGTGTAGGGCTGAATGGACAGGCAGCATTGCTGAGACCCAGAGGCTAGCTGGAGGTCCCGCGGCAGCCCACAGAACGTTCCACGGATGGAGATGATGAAGTTGGATTCTGCCGTTCTAGGGCAAGGGCCGGATATACTCACCCTGGTTGGGGGTGGAGAGTGAGGGGTGGGGTTTGAGTCTAGAGAGAATAGATAGAAGAGAATTTGAGCTCAATGGAACATTTAAGTGCAGAGAAGCTTCAGAAATTCTTGTGTTAAAAGGCTGGCATGGCCCAGTGCAGTGGCTCACGCCTATAATCCCAGCACTCTGGGAGGCCGAGGTGGGTGGATTGCCTGAGTTCAGGAGTTTGAGACCAGTCTGAGCAAAAGTGAGACCCTGTCTCTACTAAACATAGAAAAACTAGTGGGGTATTGTGGCCAGTGCCTGTAGTCCCAGCTACTCGGGAGGCTAAGGCAAGAAGATGGCAATGTGGGGGGTGCTATGAGCTATGACACCACAGCATTGTACACAGGGCAACAGAGTGACTCTGTCTCAAAAAAATTTTTTAAAAAAGGCTGTCGTCATAGGAAATTTTCTGAAACAAAAGTAATGAAAAGAAATGTGAATTTGGAAGTGGTGCCAAATCTCATCAGTATAGGAAAGGGCATTAGAAAAGAAAGGAAAGGAAGCAGATAATTTTTTTTTTTTGAGACAGAATCTCATTCAGTCACTATGGGATTGAAAGCTATGGTGTCATAGCTCAGAGCAACCTCAAACTCTTTGGGCTCAAACAATTCTCTTGTCTCAGCCTCCCAAGTAGCTGAGACTACAGGCACCTGCCACAGCGCCTGGCAGGTTGTGAGCTCAGGCAATCTACCCGCCTCAGCCTCCCAGAGAGATGATTTTATATATGATTCAATAAAAAAAAAAAAAGGTTCCTCTTGTCTAAAAGGCCAGTCCTAGTGCAAACAATTTAGACAAAGAAAGTTTAAACAGGGATAGGAGTTTATTCCAACAAAGATGGCCCTGGGAAGCATCGCATTATTATAGGGTTGGAAATCTCTGTGTTTTAAAAGCGTTCGTATCAGACCATGAGTGAATGGAAAAGGGGAATGTCTGAAGAGGTTCAAGGGAGTAAGAAAAGACTAGAAAGCAGGGTGGTGCCTGTGGCTCAGTGGAGTAGGGCGCTGGTCCCATATACCGGAGGTGGTGGGTTCAAACCTGGCCCGGGCCAAAAAAAGAAAAAAAGGACCGGAAAGCAAAAAGTATTGCCCCTGGCAGGGAGCTCTGATGTTCAAGAGAATTTTCTGCAGAAAAGGACATCAGTTTAACGTTGCCCCTCTTAGCTGAATCCCTGCATTTCCCTGAGATGGCGGCAAGTTCCATAACTGTGCTAGTTTCGTTGTTTTGCTCCACAAACCTATTTGTGAAAGAGCCATAAAATGGTCTTACTCAATGCTCTCAGTTTTAAGAAATATGATACATGGCAGATCGGGAGAAATTATTATTATTTTTTCCTATTTCACAGCACCTTGGCACACATTCAGCACCGAAACAGTTAAAATATCAGCACATTTCACTTGTCTTGGGTTACTCATAAACATTCAGCAAAGCAATTTCACTCAATCGCAAATATTAACTGCTTAAGTTCTTCTCTCTAAGGATGTGGACTGTTATTTTATGCCAAAAGTCATGTAATTAAGTTTGACATAAGTGCATGGATTAAATATGTGACTGGGGGGGCGGTGAAGAATGGAAGGGTTTCTCCCCTCACCTTCTCGCCATATGGAGACTGTAACCAAATAACGTGCAAAAAATTTTAAGAGAATTTCCAATCTTATTACTCAATGTTGTTTATCAGGTAAGTCTCCAGGCCAGAATGGTTACAAAACTAGTTTTTCCCCCAGTTTTGCAGTAAGGCCAACAAAACCTTAACCATACACCAGCCCAAGACCCTCATGGTATAATCTTTATAGAGGGCAGAGAATGGAACAGCTATTAGAAACTCTTCTGACGGGCAAGGGGCTGTGGTGATAGTCCAGAGCTAATTTATCCAAAGGATCTCATTCAGGGGTATCTTTTAAAGGCCGAAACCATAACAACCATAATGAGGGGGACCAGGCAAGGGGTTGTTTCATCAATTACGTGAAGGTGAGCGACATTCCCATGTACTCTGTTCCGAAGACACTTCCATCTTGTCAAGATTTCCCCCTCTGAAGAGTCCTCAGGTGACGTTGAAAAGGCTCAAATCGCTTAAGCAGAATAGTAACAAATTTACTTTCAATTCTTGGCCCTGTTCATGAAGGTTTCTTGTGGTTTCAGAAAGGAATGTTCGTGTTCCTCCCTTCCTAAAAAAAACAGCCAAAAGTAGCTTTTTCGAGTGTTTGAAAGAGAAAACAGCCTCCTCAGGTTTCCCCCAAATCAGAGGGAGCGCACAGGAAATGAACCCTAAAAAGGTATCTGGGCAGCAGGCCCCACCTTCCTTCCCTACTGGTGAGTTTGTCCTGAGTCTGTCGGCCAGGGAAGCCCCTCGTTGCCCCCCCTTTTTTCATTAATTGATTGCTCTCTTAGGGGCTTTGTCTAGCCAGAACTTTCTTAAAGCATCAAGAAAGGTTACCCACATTCCCTGCTAGGCTCGAACTCTTCATACGTAGCCATCACCCTGAAAAAAAATCTCATTGCATCTATTCCTAGCTGCCCTTCTTGGCTGGTCTCTGTTTCTCTGAACTTGACTCTGAATCTTTTATTTGGGGAGGCCACAGACCAAGTGGTTCATAACATTAGTGTTAGGAAGCGTCATAAATCTCCGGCTCACACCGACTTCTGGCATGGCTCTCTATTTTAGCATATCCATTTTTATTTTATAATAGGTGCCTCAATCTGAGCACTGCATTGAGATAAAGCCTTTGCATTTGCTGCACAGGAGTGAGAATAATTTATTTAGGCTCAAGGCAACCCTCTATATTCCCCATAATTTGGAGGGACTATCTGCCACATCTTTCAAAAGCCCATCCCAAGCCCTCCAGAAATACTCTTTATTTCTCAGTTTATCCTCTTGGTTTTATAACTTATATTTCTGCTCATTAAATTACATAAGCCTGTTATTAGGCCCACAGTCTTAATGTATTCCAGGCAATCTGAATTATACTGTACTCTTCTGTGTTATCCCCCAGTTGGGGCCAAAATATAATTACTACCTTTGACTCTTCTATCCATGTTATTGTTGGGAATTATCTGGTTCTCTTAAATGGCTTTCACTTACCGTAGCTTCTTTTTCTCTGATATCTCGGGTAGTTCTTTCTAGTTCCAAAACTTACTCTTTAAAGGGGCCAGCTCACAAGACTGGCCCAAAAGAAGTAATGAAATGCCTGCCCCTCCCCACGGAGGGGTTCTTGCTTTGGTCATGAGAGGTGGAGAGAAAAGACACAGAGGGTTGTGTCCAACCTGCAGCCCGCGGGTCACGTGCAGTGTATTTCAGGACTGTTTTGCTTATCTGTGGTATCAGATATCACAAAAATTATGCCTAGACCTTCATTTCTGCTCATCAGCTTTTGTTAGTGCTTGTGTATTTAATGTGTGGCCCGAGACAACTCCTATATATCCCACGTGTGGCAGCAAAGAAAAAAGGTTGGACTCCTCAAGAATGATTTGCCATTCTTGAGGGTAGTCCAGTGACTTGACATTAATAGGACTGGCCCACCCAGGTCTTTCCACTTTCTCACTGTGTCTGGTTGCATCTGCCACGGGCCCAACTCTGCCGTTGTATTCTGTTCATGTCCAGTTCCTCCACAAAAACTCCACAAAGAAACCAAAGCAAAGACATGTCATCGTAGACTAGACACTAGGCAGAGTACATATGGGTCCCACGTAGCTGATGGAGTGGGGCTAAGGGTGGTATGTTAAGATCCAACAGCTCTAGCATGATTGTGTTGACCTCCCTACAGACTCATTGCAACTTTTTTGCATGTGAGCCTTTTCTACCTTTGTCCTCAAATAAGACCTTAGCTCCATCTTCCTCTAAGATGCTGTGATGTCTTGTCTCCAGGCTGGGGTAATTCCAACTGGGCCCTTGCCTCCCACCTGCACTTCTTGTCTCCCCTCTGAGGCATCTGTAAGATGGAGAACCTGTTAGGATCTTTTAAGTTCTGTGCTCATAGCTTTCTAAACCTGATCAGAGCCATGATGAAAAGCACGGCCATTTTCCCTGCAGTTTACGCACAGCATTCTTTGGTTCCAATCTTCCTGGACATGGTTCAAAATGACATATCCCCATGTTTTTCAATAAGTGGTAGTAAATAAGAATGCATGCTCTGGGCTGGGTTCAGTAGCTCGGGCTGTAATCTAGCACTCTGGGAGGCCAAGACAGGTGGATCACCTGAGCTCAGGAGTTTAAGACCAGCCTGAGCAAGAGAGAGATCCTGTGTCTACTAACAATAGAAAAATTAGCTGGACGTTGTGACGGGTGCCTTAGTCCCAACTACTTGGGAGGCTGAGGCAGAAGGATCACTTGAGCCCAAGAGTTTGAGGTTGCTGTGAGTTATGATGCCATTTCACTCTACCCAGAGTGACTAAGTGAGGCTCTGTCTCTAAATAAATAAATAAAAAGAATGCTCACTCTGAAGACTTACCACCCAGATTGAAATCCCAGCTCAGATGTTTATGAGTTATCTGACCCCAATCATGTTAACTTAACTCCATGTGACTCATTTGTCTCATCTGTATAATAGGTATATAATAGTAATAGTACCTATCTCTTGGGTTCATTGTGAGTAGTAAGCACATAAAAGGTTGATGAGAGTGCTTGGCCCATGGCAAGCCTTCAATAAGTGTTGGCTATAGCCAAAGAGATGGTTTAGACTCCAAATTTTCTAGGGAGCATCAGTCACATTGTTTGAGTTGAGGGTGAACTGGGGGTTCTTGAGAGGATGAGTGATAAGCACATGTATGTCTTTGGGTTGCTCTGTACATGGCAGGACCGAAACACAACCTTCCATCAAAACTAGCGGTCAACCCACGCCTGATTCACTGTTTCCCAGCCTAGCATTACTGAAGGACATGGAGATTCAGAAAATTGAAGAATTGGTGTAAGAATTAATGAAAGGTCTTCATTTCAAAATTCTTATTCTCTGCTGCATATAGATGCAAATGGCAGCGTTCTCATGTGGGTGCCCTGGCAAAAGCAGCTCTGCAGCCCCCAGAAAGGCTTCCAACCACCTTCTTTCATGTTCATTTGCCCGACTCAGGTAACTCACCCCCATGCCTACCTCTCAAGACTGCGGAAAGCAAGAAAGAGAGTTATAGTATTTGGAAATATAATCGTCGTTATTACTAAACATATACCTTCTGTTAAATAGTCTATTTTGAAATTAATCATATTTTTAATTTGTCATTTACTTTTATACAGAATATTACCAACTACGCTTGGAATACTTCATCTCTCTCACCTCCTTGTCCAAGTTCTACCCTTCTCTGGTACCCAAATTAAACCTCTAAAAAGCCACCCCCTCATACATACACTTGAACACTGGAATCTATGCTTACTCTTCTGAGCTGTTAATCTAGTCACTACTGTCTTTTCACTTGCTTTGGCATTTAATCATCTATTTCCAGGAGTTAGCACACATTTTCTGTAAAGGTCCATAGAGCAAATGTTTTAGTCTGTGCAGGCCATGCTGTCTCTGTCACAGCTACTCAACTCTGCTATTGTAGCATGGAAGCATCATAGACAATAGGTCAGTGAGCAGGCATGGCTGCGTTCCAATAAAACTTTATTTATAAAAACAGGTTTCTGGCTCAAGGTACTAAAAAAGATTGTTTTTATACACACACAACATACAAACAAGTGGTTTGCCAGAATTGGCCTGTGGGCCATCATTTGTAGCCTCTAATTTGTAGCCTGGTTTTATTATGGAGACCCTTTATTGCTGCCTTTCTTTTTTTTTCTTTTCTTTTTTTTTGTCTACACAATTAGATTGTCAGAACCTTAAAGACAAGAGCCATTGTCAGGTGTTGCAAACATCCTATCCCTCATGTCCCCAGGTCCCAGCGCCTGGCTCAGTACATGCTTGTTGGGTTAAACTGTCTCATGGAAAGATTTTCTATTGATCATAAGTAGATGGACTGAAGCCATTAACCTAGGCAGAGAGCTCTGAAGAGTCAAATTAGGCAAAAACATTGTGTTGTCCCCTTGGATTTGAGATGGCCATATATGTGTCAAAGACGTGAATACAGAGGAAAGGCTGCCCACCAATCACTGCCAGACCCTGAGGAAAAGGCTGTGGGACATTCCTGAAACCTCATGCTTCTGGAATCCAAGCTCTGTGCATAAATAAACAAATAAAAAATAAGACCGGGAAATGAGGAGCTTGAATCTTTCCTAAAGACATATCTATAACTCTGAATTCACATACAAATGCCATTCTTTTTTTTTGGCAGTTTTTGACCGGGGCTGGGCTCAAACCCACCACCCCTAGTATATCGGGCTGGCACCCTACTCCTTGAGCCACAGGGGCTGCCCACAACTGCCATTCCTTAGAAGCTACTCTTTCATTATTGACCTTGAATTTAGAAGAATTTCTCTATTGTGGGAATATGACGCTCCAGGAGCAGATACAACAGTGGTTAAGAGCACCAGGGATTGGAGTTAGAGCTAAATTCCAATCTGTGGGCCTTTAAGTAAGTCACTTGACCTCTCTAAGCCTCAATCTCCCTATCTGTGAAATGGGAATTTGTGAGGGTTACATAAGACCATGTGTACAAAGAACCGAGAGCTCAGGAAAGAGTCAACACTCTATGATTATTAACATCCAATAATGGCAGTAGTGTCAGCCAAGTCACAGAGGTAAAAGTTACTCCTTAGTGGATCACAGAGCTACCATGTGTCCCAGAAGTGAAAACCTATGTCCCCACAGAAACTTGTACACCGATGTCCAGTGTTCATAGAATTATTTGTAATAGCCAAAAAGTGGAAGCAACCCAAATGTCTGTCAACTGGCAAATGGATAAACAAAAAATATCTGCCCACCGAATATTATTTGTCCATAAAAAGGAATGAAGTACTGAGACATGCTACAACATGGATGCAGCTCGAAAACATTATGCTAAATGAATGAAGCCAGTCCCAAAAGACCACATACTATAATCTATTTATATGAAATGACCAGAATAGTTAAATACAAAGATACAAAAAATAGATCAGAGGTTGCAGAGGGGTGGGTTGGGGGCCGGCAGGGAAGGTGGGGTAGTAGAAAGGAATGAAGAGTCACTGTTAATCAGCATGGAGTTTCTTGAGATGATAAAAATTTTCTAGGGCAGTGCCTGTGGCTCAGTGAGTAGGGCGCCGGCCCCATATACCAAGAGTGGTGGGTTCAAATGTGACCCCAGCCAAACTGTAACAAAAAATAGCCGGGCATTGTGGCGGCCACCTGTAGTCCCAGCTGCTTGGGAGGCTGAGGCAAGAGAATTGCCTAAGCCCAAATGCTGAATGTTGCTGTGAGCTATGATGCCCCAGCACTCTACCAAGGGCAACAGAGTAAGACTCTGTTGCTTAAAAAAAAAAATTTCTAAAAATATATAAAGTTATTGTACAACTCTGTGAAACACTAAAAACCACTGAATTGTATACTTGGAAATGGCAAATTTTATAGTATGTAAATTACATCTCAATAAAGCTGTTATTTTTTAAAAGCATTTTATGAAAAAAAGCCAATTAACTTGGCCATCCTCATCAAAAATTAATCTATCATGTATGCCTTTTGATCCTAGAAATGGGCTAGAAGTTTATTGTTTAAGAACTCCAGGTCCACCAAAAAATGTGTAATATGCAGGTATCTTTTAAAAGAAGAGAATTAGTTATTAGTCCAGTTCATACATCCATAATGTTTAAATGTACCAATTCAGGGTGTACATATGTAATCTTCACTTATAAAGTCTAGCTAGTCATAAGAATTACCCAGAGCCAAAAAATCCATGCTGAGGGCCTACTATGTTTTGGGCATGACCTTGGACATGGGGAACATGGGAGAGAATGAGCTCTTTACTCATGACTCCTACAAGGTCTTGAAGCTTATCACTCAGCAGTTCTTTATACGTGAAACCACCTGAGGTTTACTGATGCCCCACCTGTCTGTAGTTTGCATCATTCGAACAATGGGGCTGTTCCCAAATAAACATCATATTATCAACTTAAATCTGCCTTTTCTTCACCCTTCTCCCCAGCGGCGCGCCCCGCCTTTCTCAGTTGAAAATCACAGTTTGGACTCTGAAAGTTTCAGTAAATCTAGGATCCCTAGATTTTGCCTATGAAGTAAAGGGTCCACCAGGCCTGCAGTGAAAGAGGGATTCTCAAATTTTGATGAAACTGAAGAATCACGCAGTAAGCTTGTGCACCATGCAGATTCCTGGGCCTTCCTGAGAGAATTCAGTTGTGCTGAGCAGACGGTGCTTAAGAAACATGCCAAGTAGGGCGGTACCTGTGGCTCAAAGAAGCAGGGCGCTGGCCCCATATACCAGAGGTGGCGGGTTCAAACCCAGCCCTGGCCAAAAACTGCAAAAAAAAAAAACACGCCAAGTCACACTGAGGCAGGAATGCATGGACATACTTTTGAGAACTGCTGCTCTCAGAGGCTGGAAGCAGGTGTGGTGCTGAACAGTGACTGAGTGCTAGCCTCAAACTAGCACTCTGCTAGGCACTGCAGGGGAGTCCCTGCTGCAAAGGGGACATAATCAAGGCCAGGAACATGAAGATGAGCACTGACCCTACAGGTGGAGTGCCACCGTGACAAATGAGCACCCAAGACTCCAAGGGCTGTAAGAATTCAAAAGAGTAAAACAACTCTGGGAGCCATGGTGGTTGAAGGAGACCAAGAGGAGAGGGCCACCTGTGTCTAACTTTAAACGTGATGGTGATTGTGAAAAGTGGGAGCATCTGTAGCAGAAGCCGGGGGAGCTTTGTCTGAGAGCATTGGCCATGGGGTGTTTACGTGAGGAATGAAGAGGCCCAGCAGCATGGGGCCAAATGGCGGAAGGCCCTGGATTCAAATCCTACATCGGATATTGATTAGCTGAAAGGGGATGGGAATTTTACCCCTAAAGTGTGGGGACCCGCTGAGAACGTGTGTACAGGAGAACGGTCGGTGGAGGTCGGTGCTAGAAAAGTCACGGTTAGGACTTTTGGAATGAGATGGAACACACAGCTAATAAAAATAATAATGGGGCTAGCACATGGCAGAGCCAGAATCCGGAAATGGAAGGGGAATTAGTTTGGACCGGGAACAGTGGCTCATGCCTGTAATCCCAGCACTCTGGGAGGCTGAGGCAGGTGGATCGGCCTGAGCAAGAGCCAGATCCTGTCTCTACTAAAAATAGAAAAAACTCGCTGAGCATGATAGTGTATGTCTGTAGTCCCAGCTCCTCGGGAGGCCAAGGCAAGAGGAAGAGGTTTGAGGTTGCTGTGAGCTATGACACCACATCACTTTACCCAGGGTGACAGAGTAAGGCTTTGTCTCAAAAAAAAAAAAAAAAATAGAATATCTTATTTTGGGCTGCTATAACAAATACACCTATCACAGACTGATGGCTTCTAAACAACAGAATGTTTTTCTCTCCATAGTCCTGGTGCTGGAAGTCCAAGGTCAGGGTGCCAGCATGGTCAGGTGGGGGACCCTCTTCTGGGTTGTGGACGCGTTGTATCCTCACACGGCAATAAGCGGGTGAGAGAATCCTCTGTGGTCCCTTGTATAAGGGCACTAATCCCACTGGTGAGGCTTCACCCTCCAAAGGGCCCCCTCCTAATACCAAAAAAAAAATGGAGGGAGGGATCTCAGCATATAATTTGGGGGGATATAAACATTCAGTCCATCGCAAAGAGGAAGACCAGAGATCAGGAAACCATTTGAGTGGGGTAGGGTCTTCCCCTCTTGTCTCCCCCCAAAAGAACAAGCACACCATGACAGAAATCCTGTTTTACTTAAAGCAATACTAATATCCTCTTTCTTGCACTCAGGATAAGAGATACGAACTTGCAAGAAGCAATTAAGGAGTGAGATTCTAGTAACAGTAATAGGGATGTGCAGATGGAAGAATGGATTTGACCAGGCTCAGAGGTTGGAAAAAGGGACTCTGGGGTAGGAAAGAGAAGGGGTGAAAACTCACACTTGCCAACCTCAGTTTAGGATCTTGCCAGAAGAAACACCACTTCCCCTGAAAGGGGGCCAGCAACGTGTTCGAGGCAACCTTTACAATGCACCCCACCGGCCACTCAGGAAGACTTGATAGGACTCTTGACCAGCAAGGGAGCGTTGCCATCGTGTGACAGTTAATAATCATTTATGCCTTATGTTCAAGGAACGATGTCTCTAATAGCAGAGCCGCAAGGAGAGAAATAACACGTTGGGTTCAGGACTGTTATGCAGCTTTTGCCATATAACAAACTACCCAAACATAATTTGAAACAATAAATTACTTCTCACAATTCCGTGGGGAAGCTGACAGTGCTCCTGGTCTGAGTCAGCTTGACAAAGATGGATAAACAAGCATGGCCTCCCTTTCATGGTGGTCAGCAGGCTCCAGGCCAGCGGCCTGAGCTGCTTCCCATGGTGGTCTCAGGCCTCCAAATGGCAGCAACAGGAAAGCCCCTAGGGCACCCACACTTTGCCAGTTTGGGCATGTGTCACCTTTGCTAACCATCCCATTGGCCAAAGAACATCACCTAACCAGACCAGAATCTATGAGAGGGCAATGCCCAAGGGCATCGACAAAAAGGAGAGAGAGAAACGTGTGGCCATTATTACTGACCACAGCAGCACATGCCAACGACACTGTGTACCTCTCAGGGAAGTGGTGATTTTCTACTCAATTCCCCTTGAAGGATCTGGAAGGATGAGGGTGAATGTGGGTGTATGCTGGGCCTATGTGAATAAGAATATACGACCTATGGTGAAAGAAGTTCATACACCTATATAACTGATAAAAAGTTTTTAAAAGGAGGAGAGAGAGAGAGGTCTTTCTTAGCATATCCGATTTCACTACTTGGCACTGGCAGAACACTACCAGCCATAAGATTCTAAACTACCTGGTTGTCATTACTTGTCTTGTAAAATCGCCTCCTGTCTCCCAAACTTCTTGGGTCAGATTTCAACACTGTGATGGCCAGTGTGTGTCCAGGAGCCCAAGTGTCTAATCCCCAGAGTGGCAAACACTGGGACAGCTGGCCCAGGCTCAGAAAGAACCAGAGACGCAGACCAGTGACATCCCATTCTTAGGACATAATTAATGTGCTGGTAATTTTTTTTTCATCAACAAAGGATTACCAAAATACCGCATGATTTCCTTCAAAAATGTGACCCTCCCTTTCCTGTCTCATTTTTCTTTTCCTGGATCTGGACAAGGTTTCCATTGGCCTCACAAAAAACAGTTATTTCTGTTCATTTTTCTCAACTTGTCTCAGTTCCTTGATCTCACAGAATCCAGAAATATTAATTCAAATTATTAGGAGACATTTAGGGGGCTGCTGGCTGCTCTCACTTCAAGACTCTTCTCTAAAATGCTTCCCCTCTTTGTGAGGCTACCAGCGTCCCCTGAGGCCCTCAGCAAACCTCACGGTGTTATAAAAAGCCAACTAACTAAATAATGCCATAGGAATCTTAATGACGAGGGTCATTTGGCCAACAACATTACACAGTTTTTTCCTCTCGGAATGCAAGCATTCAAAATCACAAATATCCCATCCAGTTCAGATTTAATTACCACTGTTCAGACTTTAAAGAACTTTCTCGGTTTCAGTTATATAAAATTGGAAACAATGAACTATTGCTAAGGGATGATGACTTGACTCCTTTTTTAAGGGGAAGCCAGAAAATGGCATAATTGTTATCTCTTCCTGATGAAATCTCTAAATGTGGACTTGTCATTTCTTTACCAAACATCCGTAAATCACCCCAGACAGTTTCTCATACATTTCCCACCACAGAGCGTGAAGTTAACCTGTGAGGAGCTCGGGCCACGGAGACCATGTCTGATAATTGGGCTAAACCAAGTTTGGGCAATGTCAGAGGATGTTTGGAGAATAATAGTCGTGGAAAACCCAGGACTTAGCAATCACTATCAACCCCAATAACATGGGGCTACTTACTCTATACCATCTGCTGGGTAAGGAAAGGAAATTAGGGGGGCCAGCAACTTTGGGGCTTCCAGATGACCACACTCATGACTTGTCTCAGGGAAGACTAGACATCAGAGTCTGGCACATCACTTCATGACTTAGAAGCAAGGCCAGGAGTGAAGGCTTCATTCAAGAGAGCCCCCTACTTATTTTGGGAGCGATCTCCTTGAAAATAATGATGGATTCATAGAAAATGCATTCTAATGTGTTCGGCAATCTAGTCCATTGTCTCTAATGATCACCCTTTTAAAACTTAGTTTTCTTGTAGTACCCAAAATCATTTTTTAAAATTTTATTTTAGTACTATTATTATTTTCTTAGACTCAGTCTGTCGCCTAGGCTGGAGTAGAGCAGTAACCCAGACATAACTCTCTGTAACCTTGAATTCCTGAGCTTAAGCAAGTGCACCTGGTTGATTTTTTAATGTTTTTGTAGAGATGGGGGTGGGTCTTCCTATGTTTCCCAGGCTTATCTTGAACTCCTTAACTCAAGCAATCTTCCCACTTCTGCCTCCCAAGGTGCTGGGATTTTAGGCATAAACTACCATGCCCAGCCTCCAAATCAACTTTTTAAAAGGGAACTACCCACCTACCTTTAGGTAATTCTTTTAATGTACCTAACTTTTGTGCTAACAGAAAAGAAAGTTTTATGTACAGTAGAACCTTTATAGTTGACCACTTCCTTATATTGACCACTGCCTCAAGTTGACCTAATTTTCATAGAGCAGACCCGTGCCACATATATTCTGTATACAGTAGACCTAGTTCCTTGTAGTCACTACCTCTGCCTGTTGACCACTTTGTTACAGACCCTTGGGTGGTCAACTTACAGACAGGTTCTACTATATATACATATGTATATAACATACATACATGTGTGTATGAATGGGCTTATATACTATATATAATGTATATCTAAAATATCTGTGTATAATTTTATTTGTAATCACCATCTTACATCCATTTAAAGGTACTACATCTAGTCACCACTGGCAGTTCTGTTTACATGGGAGGCTGAAGGATTGGGCTATAGCATCCTTTATGCTGACCAACAAAGCCTAAAATCGCCAGACCTATTTACCCTTAAGTGTGTGCTGTTTTGGCTTTGTGGGTCAAGTGGAACTATTTTTAAGAGGCTATGTGGGGCAGCACCTGTGGCTCAAAGGAGTGGGGCGCTGGCCCCATATGTTTGAGGTGGCAGGTTCAAACCCAGCCCCGGCCAAAAAGTGCAAAAAAAAAGAGTCTGTGTGCCAGCTGAAAAAAATAAAAACTCTATATGCTAGAATCCAATTCATGTTTCTTCATTTCCACAATTTTAGCTTTTGATTTTTTTAAATGGCCTTCACTACACATATGTCCCACATTCTTCACCCATCTTTAGTATTATGAGGCTTTCTGAAGGTTCATCATTTTATGTCTCAATTACAGTTTTTCCCCAGAATACGTTTGTATTTTTCAGAATCTCAAATCACCACAGTAACTGGGAAAAATCCCTAAAATGTAACTTAGCTCTTTCTGTCTGTAGCTTCCGGCAGAGTCACCACAAACAGCCACAGAGACGACAAAAGAATTTGATCCTGGGCTGTAGAAAGAGCTGCCTACCCCCCAAGTCCGTAATGTCTTACCATTTTGGTGCATTTTAGGGGAGATCAAATGAACAAACCTACAACGATAATAAAATCGTCAGGACAGAGTCTTGTCATTTCACAGACAGGGAGTGACAGGCTGGGGACGTGGTGCGGGAAAGAGAAGAGGAAGTGTAGAAAAACGGAACAGGAAACAGATGGGAGACATGATCTCTCAATACTCCCAAAATTCTGAAAAAACCTCAGACCAGCCTCGTTGCCTGAAGATCAGGACAAAACCAGATCTGCGCATTTACCCAAAGAGAGGCCAACTCGAGCAGACACAGCAAAGAGTAGTATGTCACGTGGATGCCAAATCCTCGGGGCTACATTCAGCAACATCAGAGGGAAGTGAGAAAGCTTGACAATCACAGAGTCAGTTCGGGCCACAATGCAGGAGAAGGTCACATTCTGACCATGATTGCCTATGTCCAGCTTCACGTTGACAGCCAAAATCTCTCCAGGCATGTGCTTGGGGGCTGAGACTACATCTCTCTCCACTAAGAGTTAAGCCCATAATGGAGACCAGAAGGAAAGGACTCGGTCTTCCTCATCTGCAGCCTTTAGGGCTCATGAAATGGGAAAGGAAGGGTGCAGAGTCTGGAATCTACTGTTGGGGGCATTTGCTATGACACCAGCACAGAAACCTCAAAGAATCTAAACAGCTTCCTTAAAATTCATCCCAAGATCGGAGGATCAATATTTGTCTGAAAATGATTCCTGTAGCTGAGTTCAGAGCTCTGGGGGGAACTTTCCAGGTGGGAGTGAGCATCCAGGCTTGGATTTTCCTTTTCTTCTCTAGGTCTGGCAAGAGGGGTAAGAGAGATGGGTGAGGAAGGGCAAGGATGTCTCTCCCTAAACGTCAGAAAATTGAACCTGCTCCCCCTTCCCCAGGAGATGCTAAAATCTGACAATCCAGCAGGCCTCCTCCTAACAAAGCCTGATAGCAAAACCATCCCCAAATCCCAGACACCCCTCCCCCCTTTCCCTGGCAACTGCATTTCACTTGTGACCTTGCTCAGACTGTGGTCAGAAAAGAGCCTTTGAACACATCTCCAGGGCTGCAGCGATTAGAAGGGCTTTGATTACCCGGCTCAGCAGCAGCGGGTCCTCCCTCCCAGGATAACTCTCCTCCCCTCCCCCAGCAGCCTTGTCCTGCCTCCTCACCCAGTGGCCCCAGCAGTTGTTTTTTTGTTTTTTTTTAAAGCAACCTATTTTTTTTTTTTTCTGTTTTCATTTTCCTATAGGGTCCTAAACCTCAAGATGCGGTTAACACTAATCCTGATTTATTTAGGGTTTATCTGCATCATTAATTCTGATCATGTGGTGGGGGTGAGGGGGGAGTGCTACAGGCCTTAGTTTGTATACAAAGTTTGGGTGTTCGTGAAAGAAGCCAGCAATCCCTGAGAAACATATTTTCTTTAGATAGCCTTTAAATCCAAACAACTTTTCTTTTCTAGTCTGAACATATTCCTTGAGATGGGACCCGTCCTTAACAATTTCATTTATTATTCCTTCTCCCCCAGTCCATCTCCTTTGAAGCTGCTTCCTGCATTAATCTGGACTTAATATGGATTTAAACATTTACAATGGAAAAATAATTTGGGTTAAAAAATAATCTCCCTTGATAAAGCTAGGAGCCCCCTCCCCCCAACTGTCACCATCTCTGACCGCCAGGAAAGGAATGAGATTCTTGAATCTACATACTGAAGAAAAGCAAAAGCAAGAGTAACAGGGCGTGTGTTATATTTTATATTTGTCAGCTGTTATGACTGACTGGAATGGAGTGATATCCAGGGTCTTGACTTGTTGTTTGAATGAATTCATCATCTTTTAGGACATGTGAGCAGTTATTTGGTGCCCAGGATGTACTAAAACTACTTGCTGCCGGTTCCTCACAGAGGAGCTTCCCAGTAACTAACAGGGCCCTTCTTCTGCCCCTCTCCATGTTGTGTTTTGGTTTGAGAGATTTTTTTCATGCATTCTTCTGTTAATTGGTATAATTCTAGAAATAGAAAGTTCACATTTCTTTGGGTGGGCCCCCAGTTAGGCCAGTGTTATCAAGTGAATTCTTCCTGAATGTGACTCAAGGACCTCATAGAGATTGGAATATTTTCATGAGAATTTGGAGAAATTCAAATGAGGCTTACAAGTCTACTTTGCCAGACCTCAACACATAGGGAAGACCTAAAGTTATTTTAATTTCTCAGGGACTTTCAAAAGGAAACCAGACTGAATCCAAGAAGTGCCCCTTCCAGGGGTGGGAAATAAGTGGCATGGATAGCATCACTCCCCATTCCTGTGCCTGTGGCAGACATCACTAATCAATTGCAACATTTTTTTCCACTGAGCAGGAGGCAGCCTCTATCTCCTGACATCAGACTCAGACCTTTCTCACAATTCCTCTCATGCTTTCTCCAGCATGGCTCTTACTGGTTTACCCACTCATTCCTCCAAAGGCCCAGTGTAAGTTCCCTGTGATTTGAGCCACTTGCTGTTTTCCACATGTGACATTCCTTTCCCATTCTGCAAGCATTTTCCAATCCCCATGCCTCTTCCTTTCCTCTTGAAGATGCCTGTCCTAATTAAGCAATTCTTACCTTCACACTATGTTCCTCACCACTTTTCATTTGTGTTGAATATTTTATTTTAATAACATTTACCTCTTTCCAAATTAACAAATTCATGGTAGAAACTTTGTAAAATACAATATGCAATTTAAAGTCACATATAGTTCTATTAGGATATGCACATTGATGTGTAGACTTATAACTTTTTCTATGAAATATCTCTGACTTTTTTATTGTAAAAAAATGTAAATACACTTAAAGTGGGTGAATTTAATAATTTTTTATATGTAAGTTATACCTTAATAAACAAACTAATTGTCTACATATTGTGCATAGCAAAGAATATACCATATTAGCATGCTTCTGAACTTCATGTGCATTTTTAAACAAAAATATGGCTTTCATTTTTTTATTCACTCTATTGAAAAGCCTGTAAACTTTGTTTTTTATAAACTTTTAGGTCCTACAGTGTGTGGATGAACTCTAGAGCATATACCTATATGTGTGTTTCCAGTGTTCCAGACATATGTCAATGTGCTCATCCATTCTTTGATAAAAATTTTAATTGTTTTATTGAGATAAATTCACATACCAAGAAATTCACCCACTTAAAGTATACAATGTAATGGTTTTGAGTAGGTTCATGGCTTCAATCATAGTCACATTCAATTTTAAAATATTTTCATGACCTCAAAGAGAAGCCCCATTCTTGTTTTTCTTTAAGGCCCCTCAGCCCTTGGCAACCACTCATCTACTTTCTGTCTCTGTGAATTTCCATGTTGTGAGTGTTCTATATATGGTCCTTTCTGATTAGCTTCTTTTATTCAGCATAGTGTTTTCAAGATTCTGTGTTCCTTCATTCATTCTTTTTTTTTTTTTTTTTTTTTGCAGTTTCTGGCTGGGGCTGGGTTTGAACCCACCACCTCCAGCATATGGGACCAGTGCCCTACTCCTTTGAGCCACAGGAGCTGCCCTCTTTTTTTTTTTTTTTTTTTCCTTTTTCTTTATTCTGTCACCTTGGGTAGAGTGCCATGGCATCATCATAGCTCATAGCAACCTCAAACTCCTGGGATCAAGTGATCCTCTTGGCTCAGCCTCCTGAGTAGCTGGGACTATAAGCACCCACCACAATACCTAGCTAATATATTTTTTTTATTTTCTATGGAGAAAGGGTGTCACTGTTTCCCAGGCTGGTCTGAACTCCTGTCAAGCTATCCTCTCACTTAAGTCTCCCAAAGTGCTGGAATTACAGGTGTGAGCCACCATGCCTGGCCTCCTTCATTCCTTTTTATTGCCAAATAATATTCTATGTATTTGCCCATTCTGTGTAAGGCGTTCTGCCTTGTTTTTTAGTGATGTTCATTTTAATACTGTGCTAATTGAGATGGCATTAATGTGGCCCATCTGTGCACACTTTAGTTATGCTGGTGATTATTTTTTGTAGAATTCTACTGAATTCACAAAGAAACCCAGTTCAGCTCAGTTCAACAGATATATACTGAGTGTTAAAATGCATATAGCATTCTTTGCTATAAGATGCTGGGGATGGAAAGATGAATGGACACTGTCTCCAACAGCCAGGAGTTTACTGTTTACTTACATGAAATCATGAGAGCAAATTATGGCCATGAGTCACTCTGATACCTTTAGCTTTTAATTAATATTTTAATTTACATTTTCTTGATTTAGATGTGTAAATGTTTTTCAAGTTTATGTTTATACAATGCTTTTTTTTTTTGGTCTTAAGGTCTTTCTCTGTTACCAAGGCTAGAGTTCAGCGGCATCATCATAGCTCACAGCAACCTCAAACTCCCAGGCTCAAGCAATCTTCTTGCTTCAGCCTCCCAAGTAGTGGGGACTATAGACACATGCCACCATGCCTAACGTTCTATTTTTTTGTAGAGACAGGGTCTCGCTCTTGCTCAGGTTAGTCTTGAACTCTTGCCTTCAAAGGATCCTCCCGCTTTATCCTCCAAAAGTGCTAGGATTACAGATGTGAGCCACCATGCCTGGCTTAAGCCACCCCAAAACAGGAACTATGGTTTCTGTTTCTTTTCTATCATCATACTATAATTACAGGAGCTACCAGTCACTGTGTATTTCATTTGATATGCGAAACAACATATGAGATCGTTGGTGTTACTTTCATTACTGATGAAATAATGGCAGGGCCAGATTTGAACCCAGGGCCATCGTCAAAGCTCACACACTCGACCTCTGACCAGAGCACCCCTGATGTGAGGAGGACATTCTTAGCAGCCAGCAGATGATACTGTCCACCTGCCAGTCTGAGGAACCTAAGCCTGTCTGCGCAGGTGGAAAGATGAAGTCCAAGGAACCTCAAGCCAACGTCCGGTGTGTCTGTGGTTGTGTCTCTTCCGTTGTTCCATTGACAGTGATAGGAAACATAACTCCTCAAAGAACTCCCCCTGCTCGGCATGAGACATCACTGAGTGTCGTTTTTAGAAGCCACGATTTCAGAATCCAACTGTAGAATACGCACTTCAGGATAACAAATTAGGGACTGGTGACCCCGAAATGTGCCACATGCCGCAGTACGCGTTGGGGGGCCGCATCTGAGAGCTTGGGCCTCTGGAGCTGTCCGACTCCTTCCCCGAGACGTCCTCGCCTCCGCTGTGCTGTCATCTTCAACAGGAAGGCAGGTTACCGCTGTGGATCTACACATCACAATGAAGACAATAAATATTAAATCATAATTATTGTTTCTTTCACATCCACTGACAGGATAAAATCCAGGTAAAGAGCCTTTAAGGTCTAATTACTTCGTAGGCATTGAAACCAAACTGCTAGTTTTGAAATTAATTGTGGAGCAGTCGAAGACAGAGTAGTAGGAAGTTGTTTTGAGCAGAAGTGTCACTCTGAAACTCCGTGGAAGATGGAGCACCGTAAACATCGATGTGAACTGCCAGTTACCGTGGAGCAGGAGAAGGCAAGCCACGCAGCTGGCACTGAACGGACTTCGGCTCATTGCCTGATTACTTTGGCACACAACAGATGTGTCGGACGAGCGGCCACTGTAATTAATTAACTAATAAGCGGAAATGTTATTAGGGATATTTAGAACAATATGCAGATGATCTTCAAAGCACAAAATGAAGCCACCAAATATTAATGACAACAATTGTAAGATTGTTACATATGTGAATATGAATGTTATAGTAATGTGATTAATGTGAAATGTTAATAATATTTATGTTAACATCGTTACTAAATAACACTGTGATTGACATGTGTGTTGATAATAATATACCATATTAATGTAATTAATATAAAAGATCAACAATGATGACTAACATTTACTGAGTGCTAACTATGATCCAGGCCACATTTTGAGTGCTGTGTACACACACACACACACACACACACACGTACACGTGCGCCTACCTATCTATATAAGATCTCATTGAATCTGCCCAAGAAGTAAATACAATTATCCTCATTTTAAATAGAAACACAGAGAAGTTAAATGAACTACCCAGCACCGCAGAGTTAATAGTAAAGAAGAACCATAATTTGCCAGGCATAGGTAGATTTGCTATGTTGTTCTCTAATCTCTTAAGAGATCACTGAGTTTTAAGCATCTTGAAGAGAGTCCCCAGAGATTATCTGGTCTGTAGGTTTCAGACTGCTCCGTGGCACCTTGGAAGTTGCTTCAGAAGTTCAACCAACAATAAATTATTAGAGCCAAACAGGCAAGAGTTCAGCTCCCTGGGGAAATATTTATTGCTTTGTATATTAGATTTCTACCTAAGATTTGGTTTCCACAAAAGAGAGAAAGAACATTTCACTGGTGTAGGTGAAGGACCAGCGAACATCTTCTATGAGGGGCTAGAGAGGAAATATTTTAGGTTTTGCAGGCCACACTGTCTCTGTTCCAACAACTGAACTCTGCTGTCGTGGTATAAAAAAAGAGTCCTGGACAAGATGTAAATAAATCAGTATGGCCGGGTACCAGTAAAACTTGGTTTGCAAAAGGAGGCTGTGGGCCAGATTTAGCCTGTGGTCTACAGCTTACCAACTGCTGGTAAGTTATCCCCCTATGGGCAAGTAGAGTTTGCCTAAACTTTCTCAATGGATGGTCTTGCTTGGTCTCAAGAGAAGACGTATCAGCCAAGACCTCCTACTTAATAATGTCCATCATCGGAAAGCCCACGCCATGGTGTAAGGGAAAAGGACACAAACGTGCTGTGAATTTAGACATTGTGCCAGAGACTCTACTGACAGCTCTACGCCTAGATTGATCCCTGCTGTAAACTGTGTTGGGTGGATGCCATAAGCCCCTTTAACAAAGAAGGAAACAGGTTTAAGGAGGTGAAAGTGGCACCTCGAGTCAAGCGAAAGCCTCACTATATGCCACCGCACCATGCTGACCTGGCCACAGCCACAGGGCTCACCCTGCCAGGGGATACAGTGGGCGCTCACTGCTGGCACCCTCAGTCTGTTCTTCCCTAGGAATAATTCCAGTTCACTTCATAACCTCATTTTGCTCCCCCAGATGGTTTACTATCTTTATGAATAAGAGACTTCAGAACTAGTACTGCCATTTCCACGTGGATTTCACAAGCTATAACAGAAGAGGAGCATAATCTTGAGATTTCAATAAGCTATTCTTCCCCCCACGCTTTCTAGTCGTCTACTGGCTAAAAATGACTTTCGTTTATTGGCTACATGGGGGAGGGTGGTGTTGTATTAGCTAGTAATCCTCCATGATCCATATGGCTTTTAAAATGTCATTTTCCCCCCCTGTATACGTTTGTCCACCTCCTATTTTTGTCTGTCTTGAACTTAGACTCTGCTGGGAAATTCTGGAATTCTAAGTCTTCAGTAACCTCCTTTTCTTCAAATTGACAGGGTGTCCATAAAGTTCGTGTGCGATTTAAAATACACAGCTATCTTAAATTACACATGGACTTTACCAACACCCTGCAGAATGGCGCCACTAGCCTGAATATTATATGCTACCATAAGATAAAGACATTTAATTTTTCCCTTCTGCATGGAATAGGGTGGAAATCTGAGACTGGGATCTTGATAGTTAGAATAGTAAATGTCAAGGCTGGGCATGGTGGCTCATGCCTGTAATCCTAGCATTCTGGGAGGCCAAGGCAGGTAGATCACCTGGGCTGGGGAATTTGAGATCAGCCTGAGCAAGAGTGACACCCCCGTCTTTAAAAAAAAAATTAGCCGGGCGTTGTGGTGGTTGCCTGTAGTTCCAGCTGCTTGGGAGGCTAAAACAAGAGAATTACTTGAGTCCAAGAGTTTGAGGCTGCTGTGAGCTATGACGCCACAGCACTCTACCTAGGACAACTGAGTAAGACTCTGTCTCAAAAAAAAAGAAGAAGAAGAAGAAGAAGAGTTACTCTCTTCCAGAGCACCCTTACTGCCTTCTTTCATGTTCACTCAACTGCCTTGGACTTGAAGGACCTCTTACATCTAGTTTCAGTTCATTCTGGATTGGTTTCCACTTAAAAATCAGTCAGCCCCATTCAATTGGCAAAAGGAGTTTGGGGCCATCCTAGAGGTCAGTGAAAGTGTCACTTCCAGCAGCTCTCAGCTCCAGAAAAGTCTGTGTCCAGGAGCCACCAGAGTCCTCCGCAGTCCAGCTGCGTGTGAAGTGAAATCCATTACACGCGCAAAACTCAGTCATCAATACGCAGCAGCTCTTCAGTTAGGGACCAACCACAGAACGGGCTCTCCATCAACAATCAGTCTTTAGCTGTGATCTGCCACTTCCGTCACCGCTGAGACTGGCAGGTTTCCAATAAAGCCAATAGCCTCCTCCCCCAGGGCAAGGTCATCTTGGGGAGGCAGCCATTGTCTTTTAGCCCCGGCAATTTGACAACAGTGTTAGCTTACACTCTATTAGTCAGCGGCTAGACCCCGACCCCTGACCCTGACATTGACCTCAAATGGCCCTCTCCTGAGGTAGACGCTGATCTGTCTGAGGAGGCCCGCCCTGCTGGTTAGCAGGAGAGAAATCTCTCGTTAGGGACTGAGAAGGGATCCCTGCTCACCCCTGCTCCCAACAAGAGGCTTGAGGCCTGAAGTACAGAAACCAGTCAGAGCTGAACCTAAGATGGCAAAGGTGAAAGTTCAGAAGCACATCCATCAGCAGCCTGTCACCGGAGGACGATGTAAAAACTATGGAAGCTTTCAGCGCAGCGAGAGCCGTTGTCTCCAGACGGTTCTGCTCCTTAATGGAAAAGACATATCAAAATATGGCTCACAAAATACAAAATAATGGACTGAGATGTACATTATATGAGGGTGTTAGATTGCAATGTACTTTACAGTGGGGGAATTAGATTGAAGTGTTATGCCAGGGTAGTTAGGGTGAAATATGGATTATCCTAGGAATGTTAGCTCGAGATGTGCTCTATAACGCAGTTGTTAAATTAAGATGGGCTCTTCAGCGCAGGCATTAGCCTGAGATGTGCATTATAGGCAGGTTGTTAGGGGAAGATGTGGATTCCACTTTGGGAGGGGGGGTAGGAGAAAGGAAAAACACCTTGGGTTGAATATTATTCAAGGTTATAGGACGACATCTGCATTAGATGGATTTCAGAAGTTTCAAATGTGCGGAGTAGGAAAGAGCATGGAATCTAATGTTCCTCCCCTTCTCCTTTCTTCCCAGCCAAACAATCTGACACTTTCCCCACTTTTCCTGTTAGGGACTTAAAGGCCTCCCCCATCAATAAAAACATTAGCTCACTAAACAGTCTGATGGCTTTTCCTTCCCTGGCTTAACCCTTCGGGAGCTGGGGTTTCCTTTGGATTTGTAAAGATATTGATTCCAGATAATGTTTGCCTTTCTAACTCTCTCTTCCTTAGACTTGATGGATAGGTTCAGGGCTCCATCTCGGCAGCCAACTCACCGCAGCTACCCAGGGAAAGGGGAATGGGAAGCAAGGCAAGTGTTCGGTAGTTAACACCATTCGAATCCTCTCGCTGGGATAGACAGGCAGAAATGCCGTGGCTGGGGAGAAACTCTGGGGCTCCAATCCCTTTCAATCAGCGTAGAATTTCACTTTCAGTTTTCCTCATTCTTGTCCTGATCCCTCACCAAAGATTTCCTTAGTTCAACTTACAGTGTTTTATACTTTCTAATTACTATCAGATGCCATCTTGAGTTTGGCTGCCCTGACTTTGCATTTTTAAAGATTCCTTTCCCAGTTAAAGAATGTGCTTTTCTACAGCATTATGAACAAAAATGAATACAGGTGACTGTGTCATCTACTTGTGACACTGGCTGACACAGGGACGATTTTAACGAACCCTAACCCTAGATATAAATCTTAATGCAAGAAAAATAAGAAAAGAGGATGGGAGGGTCATCTTGCTCATTAACTACGTGGCCTACATAGGTTTGCCAAACATCGCCCCAACAATGCTTTTGTCTTTTCTTCTCTTCCTTAGCTCGGAAGATATAATTTACAGCCTCCAGAAGTCTGGCCCAGCGCAACTGGACAGTGTCCAACTTTGCTGGAATTAGAGAGGTGAGTTCCAGCTTTCTTGTTTCTCAATGAAAGAAAATGTTACACCAGGTGAGTTAATGCAGTGGAAAAGACTAACCTGCCAGACAAGGACACCAAACAAAATCGAACAGTTCAAAGAAAATGGCAGTGTCACTAGACACCTCTGCATTATGCTGGAGGTTCCAAGAAAGAGGCAAGCAGGCATTTTCTTTATCTGTGTGTGTGTGTGTGTGTGTGTGTATGCGCGTGCGCGCGCGCGCATGCGTGCATGTGTGTGAGTTTTAAGCCATATTTCTCTAGAAAGAAAAGTGGGTTTGCTACAGGACAGTAGCATTTACCTTCCCGGGCTGAGCTTTCTGTGGTCAAATCACAATGAATGTGACAGAAATGTGCTGTTCAGGTACAAAAGCAGCTCCATCCACCCTGCTATGTCTTTGCCAACGTTATCCATGTCAATATTGCGACCATTTCCTAGTAAAGTGTTCTTTAGAAGTTGGCCTTACTCTCAGGCCTGGTGAGTTCTCTTCTCATCTTGGTGTCCATTTCTGCTTCATTTTCTGACATCACATTTTCCTTAAAAATAGGCTGCAAGAGCTATTTCTAACCCCGGTCAAGGGATCTGTCCAACCAGACTCCCACGGGATGTGGGAATGCGCTTCGAACCAACCCTGGAGAAGAAAGAAAAAAATAATGTTGGCTTATTCCCAGAGTCAGTTTTGTAAAAAGTCTGTTGGGTCAAGTGAGATAGTTGGGCCCCCTTCCGAGAAGAGGAATTATATACAGTATGGTTCTCCTTAAACGCCATCTAAAACCCCACCCCCAAGAAGAGACAGCATCCTGGCAGAATCACAGCAGCTGGGTGAGTAGGAGAAGCTTTGGGATCAGTCCCACTCCTGCCATTGAATTTTTGTGAATTTAGGCCACTTGCTGGACCACTGTGAATCTCATTTTCTCCATCCACAAAATGGAGATAATGCTTGAGTCTAACCTACAGGGATATTATGGGTATCAAGTGGGCAAAGAAAAATCCTTAGTCTTGTACTTGCCAAGGGATAATTGCTCAACAAACAGTAGCTGTTAACTTTGTCATTTTATTACCCTACCGACAACCATTGGCAGCAGTGTGCCAATCACACGGGCACCCATGGCCTTGACTTATTACATACCACACTGCCCTTCACGTGCTCATTAACACATCCCGTTTTAGAAACACACTTTATATCTCAGCCCCGCTCCTTTACAAGACTACAGTTTCTAAGGATTTTTCTCTATACAGGAAGAAGGGTAGCCCTGCCAGTGAGGGGAGAGACAGATTACAAAGGTCTCACTGATGGGATATAATCCCCCCTCTGTACTCACTGGAAACTAGCCAGGATTGTATTTCAAAGGTAACGGTTTATCTCCACTGCGGGTATTGGCGCACAGTCCATAAATAGGACTTAATGTGATCCGACAGCCTTGATTTCTCTAGATATATATTAAAACAACATGCCCAGTGCTGATGGCTCAAAGGTCCTGACCTTTAACAAGGACTTATGACGTAAGGCAACCTGCCCAGGAGGGCAAGCAGGGCAGAAGGCCGGAGGGACAAGGTCATGGGCTAATGAAGTGGTCAGCATTGAGTTTCTGTCACTCAGCTGCTTAAGAGGAAACTGAGAGGGATAGGAAGGAAAATGGGAACATTTAAGACACAAAAGGAAGGGCCACGTCTGCGCTCACGCCAAAGGTGAATTGATGGTGTCAGAAGGCAGGGTGATGACACGCGGCCTGCCGGAGCCTTCACGGTGGCCTTGTACAGTCCTACCCACTGAACACAGGCTGATTGAAAGAGCATTTGCAAGAAGTTAACTCAATATAAATCCTAAGTTAGAATGAAAATAAACAGGTACTAAACCACCCTGCTCTTTGGTTCAAATCTGCTCCAGACACACAGTCGGGAAGTGAAGAGAGCAGGCTGGGCAGGGCCTCCAGACCATTTTTCTCCACGCATGGGCAAGTCTCCCAAGTCTCGGTCCCTGTCTGGGAAACTGCAACGATAATGGTATCTACCTCAAGGGGAGGGCGGTAGGATTAAATGAGGAAAATTATTTAAATGCATCTGTGCTTGGCACAGAGTGATTACCCCAACGTCAGCGATTGTTAACTGTTATTCTGTGTGCTCTAACGGTCTTAGAAAGTATGAGGGTTTTTTTTTAAATGAGTAATAAATTGTATGTTGCCGAATAAGAAGACAGTTTCATGAGTTTGTCTCCCAGTGGCAGTCTCTGATGGTTCCCATTCATGGGGTACTTTAAATTTTTGAACCATTCGCCCCGTGAACAAATATTTCTTGAAAACCTCTGTCTTAAGTCCCAGGCATGGCATTGTAGTATCAGAATTGGTGCTGACTTTGTCACTCACAGTCTCACTGGGGAGGCAGAAACTTCAAGACGTAGAGCGTAAGTGACAGCCTGTGACGAGAGTACGGCATGGATCAGGGCCACCAGCTCTTCCTTGGAAGGCCAGGGAGAAATCAAAGAGATGAGGGCTCTCAAATCTGTTCTTTCACTTTGGTTCTCCAAATGATGGCCTGGGGCAGGTAAGGCCCAGGTTTCTCTCCCCACTCATTTTAGTCATGAAAAGATCAAGACTAGCCTGGTTAACCCGTGCCTATTTGTTGGTGACAGTTAATAGTAGAAATAAGACCTTTATTCTAATGTGCAGACTTCCAGGAAAGCACTTCTACACAGCATCAGGCTGAAATGAGACCACGGATGGCCAGAGTTCCAAAAACTTTCTGCTTCATCAGCACTTCCATCATAGTCAGATTATAATCTAACTCTTGAATATCCCACAACACAAAGATACAGAAGCTTTCCAATACCATTTCCTGAGGTTACTACAAAAATGATTTGAAGCTTTTTCCATGTCACTTCTTTTTCTGTTGGTTTTGTTTTGTTTTGTTTTGGGACAGAGTCTCACTCTGCCATCCTAGATAGAGTACCCTGGCATCAGCTTCGCTCGCGGCAACCACAAACTCCTGGGTTCAAACAATCCTCCTGCCTCAGCCTACTGAGTAGCTGGACTACAGGCACCTGCCACAACACCCAGATGATTTTTCTATTTTTAGTAGAGATGGGTCTCACTCTGGCTGATCTCAAACTCCTGAGCTCAGGCAATCCACCCTTTTCCCCCCTGCCCCTAGAGTGCTAGAATTACAGGCATGAGCCACCACCCCTGGCCTTTTCCATCTCACTTCTAAAGATGAAACACTATGGGGTGGTGGAAGAAGCACTGAGCAGAGACATCAAGGACCAGAACATGGGTCTCAGCAGTGCCAGGCTCCCCCCTCCAATCCCATCACCACTGGTGAAGTATCCCAGATCCCCAGATTGGGAGACTTTTCTTCATGGTCCCTGTCCATCTCTGCCTTGCAAGGATAATAATGTAAGGAAGCACTTTGAGCATTTACTAAGGAGCATAAAGTTCCAATGGAAATAACTATCAAATTAGACTGCCGTAGCCTGGGACTAAAGAGTTAGAGCATCACCAGGGCAACCAGCTCCCTGTTCCCATTACAACCCAGCCAAACTTCTTTCCCAGGACCCAGGACCTTGGGACGTTTTTGGGTTTGGAGACTCTAGGAGAACAGCACTACAACACGTATACCTCTGACCACAGCTAGCTTTTTTTTCCTTCAAATATGAACCTAGCTTTAAACTTTTTTTTCTGATTACAAAGGTATTAATAATGTGAAATTTCCTTTAAAATGCAAGCAATTTATAAAATCCGTGCATGGATACATTCACATGGCTACGTGTTCTATTTTATGTCAGTCGTATCATATTATACATGGTGTCCACAACGATATGCCACGTCAATGAATTGCAGATTTTCAGTCATTTTCAGCAGTTCCTTTTTCATGTCTGCGTTGCCTCCCAGTGTGGGCTATACCATCATTTACTTAACTAATCCCCTATCAATGGGCAGTGATGTTATGAACATCGATTGAATGAACATTGTGCTTGGAGAGCCTGTCCAGTTGTCTCCTTAGGATAAATTCCTATAAGGTGGAATTAAGGTTGACGCTGTCCCTGTCAACCAAATATTGGAAGAAATTCTCATGGAGCAGTGGGAGGATGAAAAGGCAGGAACAAGCCAAGACTAAGAGTCCCTTCAACCCTAAGGGACCTATGATGTTCATCCATGGGGAGTGGCGGGTGAGAGAAAGGGGTTTTCATATCTCTGAGCTCAAGCATCTTGTATGACTTACTAGAATGAGATGTCTGTTTTCTCTGACTCCCCCACTTCCTATTCTTTGCTCACTAATCTTTGGAGCCCTGCCACATTCCACGCCCTCTCTGCAGCCCGTGGAGCCACCCTGGCCCTGGGACCATCAGGGGTGGATTTCATCTTCTCTTGAAGGGGTTTTCTTTCTGGTTGCTTTTTTTTTTTTAGAGACAGAGTCTCACTTTGTTGCCCTCGGTAGAGTGCCGTGGCATCACAGCTCACAGCAACCTCCAGCTCTTGGGCTTAGCTGATTCTCTTACCTCAGCCTCCCAAGCAGCTGGGACTGCAGGTGCCCGCCACAACTCCCGGTTATTTTTTGTTGCAGTTTGACCGGGGACAAGTTTGAACCCGCCACCCTCGATATATGGGGCCGGCACCCTACTCATTGAGCCACAGGTACCTCCTCTTGCTTTTTTTCTCTATGGTCTCTATAGGGCCCAAAGGTTGATTAACTCCTTTGGGTAAAAGTAGGCAGAGCCAAGCTGTGAGTTGAGTTGGGTGATTACATTGCGCTGTTTTAATTTGCCTTTGGACAAATTCTCATAAGCTTTTACGAGAAAATCTCCCATTAGATGTACTCATTTAATTTAAGAACAGTTGGGAGAGGAAGATGAGCTAAGATGACAGATGGAAGAATGCAGACGCATGTCTTAGACAGACTCAGAGCACTCTGAGGATTTGGCTTCCAGTAAAGCACAACGTCGGCTTCTACTGCTTGTGTCCATGAACTTGAGAAATTGTCAAGACATCGTTAGAATACAGGGATTTTCTCAGATGACAAGCATCTAGAAAATCATAAGAAAGGTCACCTAAAGAATTGGATACTCTCCACACACCCCGAATCTAGGAAAAACAAAAAACAAAAAAACAAAATTTGAGTAGTCTTATAAGAAAGCAAAACAAAGCAAAAAAAAAAAACAAAACAAGTCTGCTGTTTGAGAGAAGTTTCCTTTCGTCACACTGCCACAAAGATAACTTTTTTAATTCTATGCTTACTCTGGCTTCCTTCATACAGATTTCCTGGACATCCTAATTTGGTGTGTCTAATTCAACATCTATTATTGTTTTAGGAGCACGGTTATTATTTTAATTATAATTTAAAGCTGCCTAATATACCCAGAGGTCATTGGGCACCTAAAGGAAATAAATAAAAACAACTTGCCATTTTTAAAAGCAGCATGTTTATTTGCAAGTCCCACGAGCCACTCAACCAAGACATCATAAAACCTTCAAATAAACTACAACGGAAGCAAAATAAAATGTCCATTCTTAATCTCCTTAGAAGGCAAGCAGGAGAAAGCCACAGAGAGCTACAAGCTGGCGTGAGAACTCTTGAGGATGATTTCATTACTGAGTTTGGGAACTGCACTGAGTGTCTCCATCTCCACATTCCATACTGCGGTCCGTCCTGGGTTTACAATCCCTGGCCCCCGGTGTGAAGTTTTGGTCAATTAGAGGCCAGGATAGCAACGAACTTGGTACCCCCAAATAAAAGGGCATGCCGAAGTCTTGGAAATGCCTACCCACTGTCTGTTCTATCCAGATGGCTCCAGATGGCTCTTTCCAGTGTAGGTATCAATATAAACACATGCAGGTCTCATTAGCTCCCATATTTTAAAATGTGGAATTGCTGGAACATCGAAGTCTACAGATTTTACATTTAGAAGGCTAAAGAAATTTCAAAACAGTTCCATAATGTTCCTACATGTGAGTTTCCATAACAGAAAACAGTAAAATCATTTTCAAATCATTTACTGCTCGTATTCTCCATGTAATCAAAGCTGTTATGGTTTGTTAAGCAACAGAATTATCTAGTGGGCAGGAGGCTTATGCTGCTTCAAGACCTGCTAGCTACACACGTATGCAAATCCGTAACTATTACAGAATCCACTAGACGGACATAGTCAGGCTTCCCAGAGGAAAATATCTTATTCCCTCCATTCCCAGAACTGTCTTAGATAGTTTAGGGTGACTCTCTTTGGGACTCAAAGAACTGGACTGTCAAGTTTGGGTCATTCCAAATTCTGAGAATAAGACAGAGAGGGTTGTCCTCAGAATGGTAAAGAATGAGCTTAGAGATGTCCTTCATTACTATGGAAAAAGGAAGGGTAGGGGAGAGAAAGAGAGGAAGGAGGGAAGGAGAGAGGGAGGGAGGGAGGGAAGGAAGGAAGGAAGGACGGAAGGACGGAAGGAAGGAGAGGGAAGGAAAAGAAGGAAAGAAAAAAAAGTTAGTTGATCAAATTACCATATGGATTAAGCAAAAAATATAAATAAGTGAAATGGGCCTAGTACAAGGCAATAGGGAGAGGTAGGGACTATAGAAAACAGGCCCTGCCTAAGAGGCAGCTGCTACTCACCTCTAGCTGATAGTGCCCAAGCCTGGTGTAACCAAAGCTTTCAATTTTTCAGGAGAATCTGAAAATATTCCTCTTGTTCCTTTATCTGAAATATCTCAAATTTTGAAAGTTGGCAACCAATTTGATTCAAATAATCATACTTAGAGTGGTGTTTTCTTTGGTGTGGACCAAATAAAAGACTTCTATATGCCACATTCAGTTCATGAGGCACACAATCTTTATGTGGAGAAAAGTAAACAGTTAGGAACTAAAAATAGCAATCGGTTCTAAAACATTGAATGGAAAATTTACATCAAAGAGTTCTTTCATTCTCTGACCTCAGATAAGAAAGAGTCTCATCAAGTCTTTGTAGTAATTCCCATCTATAAAGGAAAATATAACATTTTTCTCTCCCTGTCTATGCAGTGTCCTAGAGCCTAAAATAACTATTAGTCTGCTTCATCCTTTCTTTCTGATTCTCTTTGGAAGTATCAGGCCAGTGAATGAACTCTGGGGCTACAGAGCTAGGTAAATGTTTATGACCTCTTAGCCTTCTGACATGGGGGGAGTATTTGTAAGGCAGAGTGTAATGGTTCATGCCTATAATCCCAGCATTTTGGGAGGCCAAGGTAGGAGGACCGTGTGAGCCCAGGAATTTAAGACTGGCCTAGGCAATATAGCAAAACCCTGTCTCTACAAAAATTTAAAAATATAAAAAATTAGGGGGTTTGGGGTGGCACCTGTGGCTCAAAGGAGTAGGGTGCTAGCCACATATGCTGGAGGTGGCAGGTTCAAGCCCAGCCCCAGCCAAAAACCAAAAAAAAAAAAAAAAACAGATTAGGGGGTATGGCTCAGTGCCCTTACCATAGTGGTTATGGCGCCAGCCACATGCACCAAACATGGCAAGTTCAAGCCCGGCCCAGGCCAGCTAAACAACAATGACAACTGCAACAAGAAAATAGCCAGGCATTATGGTAGTCCCAGCTACTTGGGAGGCTGAGGCAAGAGAATTGCTTGAGCCCAAGAATTGGAGGTTGCTATGAGCTGTGATACCATGGCACTCTACCAAGGGTGACATAGTGAGACTCTATCTCAAAAAAAAAAAAAAATTAGGGGGTATGATGGCACATACTTACAGTCCTGGCTCTTGAAAGGCTGAGATAGGAGAATCACTTGACCCCTCCACGTGTTGACAATACGTGACAGTCCCCTGGGTGTCACCTCACAGAGATAGGGGCCCCTCCAGGGAGGAAGGAAGGAACAAAGGAAGGAAGGAAGGAAGGAAGGAGAGGGAAAAGAAGGAGAAAAAAAGTTAGTTGATCAAATGACCACATGGATTAAGCAAAAAATATAAATAAGTGAAATGGGCCTAGTACAGGGCAATAGAGAGAGGTAGGTTGGTGGAGACCAACCTGGACCACATATTGAGACTTTAATTTTTTTTTTTTTTTTAATTAACCAGACATGGTATTGTGAGCTTGTAGTCCCAGCTACTCTGGACGCTGAGGCAGGAAGATTGCTTAAGCCCAGGAGTTCAAGGTTTCGGTGAGCTCTTATCATACCTCTAAACTCCAGCCTGGGCAACAAAGCAAGAGTCTGTCTCTGAAAGAAAAAGAAAAAAAAATAAAAAAGAAAGGATCTGTAGAAAGCAGAAAGCTGCCTTTCAAGATTGCTTGGATAAACTATAATAGAGTTCATTGGTCATTTCAGGATATGCTTATTGATTAAGAAGGTTATCTTTACAACATTCCTGGCCTTTCACATTAAATATGTCAATATTCAGGCTAGGTGCCCACAGCTCAGTGGTTAGGGCACTGGCCACCTGCACCGGGGCTAGTGGGTTCGAACCCAGCCCAGGCCTGCTAAACAAAAACAAACAAACAAAAAATATGTCACTATCCAGAGCGTGTAGGGGTCAGTTTTTCAGAAGTAACAATGTAATAACAGACAAAGAAATAGTTTTTACAGTTTAGTCGCATCTCCCCTGCATTTTGTCTTTATTCTGAGACCTTGGTGGAAGGAGCAGGCTGGCCCTGACTTTAGAATATTCTCACGCTGGAAAGCAGAAGAGAAACCACGTGATGGCTTTTAAAGCTTCTGTTCAGAAGCAGCATCATCACTTCCTCTCGCATTTCATTAGCAGCCAAAGCAAGTCACGTGGCCAACTCTGATGTCGAGGGGCGAGAGAAGTATAATCCTCTCAGAGGGAAGAGAAATATTTAGGAATATCGGAAAAAAAAAAAAAATCTCCCACAGAGGGCACTGCCTCGGGGACTTTGAAATGGAGAAGTGACTGGGAAGGTTCCCAATAGCCCTTGATGGGAAAACATACCTAGCCCTCAGGCTCTGTTCTGACCGGGGTAGGGATCTTCATGGTAATGTGAGTGGAGATGGTTTAAGAGGATTGTGTCTGGAATCAGACTTTCTGGGTTCAAATCCTAGCTCTGCCATTTACTATCTGCAAGACCTTAGGTACGTTCATTACATAATTGTTTGGTGCCTCAGTTTCCTCCAATCAGCACACCCAACTCAGAGGGCTGCTGGGAGAACGAATGAATGAAGATGTGTAGAGAGAGGCAGAGATATACAGAGACAGAGCACTTAGGACAGTATTTGGCAGATAGTAAGTACTGGCTATTACTACCGTGCTAATGATTGGGAAGCCATCAGTCCAAATGCATCTCAGCAGCCTAGATTACTCCAGGCAATCTAGCTCTAAGAATGCCGTATTAAAATGCAGGTACTTCAGAGACAGCTCAAATCTTAAGTTCTTATCCAATAATGCCTTGTCGGGGATTGCGTTGAGAGCGAGTTCCTGCAGGGTATGAGCTAAGAGAGTATTCTAGAGACAGAGAAAGTAGGGGAGGGGACAGGAACCCCCAAAATATCCCAAATAAAATACCACAAACTGGGTGACTTGGACAATAGAAATTTATTTTCTCACAATTCTGACCTTGGCCAGAAGTCCAAGGTCAAGGTATTGCTGGGGTTGGTTTCTTCTGAGGCCTCTCATCTCGGTGTGTTCACCTGGTCCTTTTCCATGTGTGTCTGTGTCTGAATCTCCTATTCCTACCAGGACACCAGTCCTTATGGGCTAGGGCCCGCTCAAATGACCTCATTTTACCCCAATTACCTCTTTATGTGTCCAGTCTCTAAATACAATCACATTCTGGAGTACTGGAGGTTAGGAATTCAACATAGGGATTTTTGCAGGGACGCAAGTCAGCCCATAACACTCAGCTACACACTAGGACCCTCGGGAGATGCCCAGACCATGCCTAGCAATAGACCAGTGTGGGTGGGACACAGGACTCCGATCCTCTTACCATCCCCCTGGTGCTTCCCACATGTAGGCCAGGTCGGTCAGCGCTGGAATAGCCTACCTTCCATTCAGCGCACCTGAGTGCCTCTGTGTTGGCCCAAATTTTGCTCTGCCATGGATCTTCCTGAACCCCCATTTCTCTATCACCATCCAGCTAGAGTGACCAGAAAGGGAACACTTGGTGACAAAGACAAGGGCAAAATATGGCCAACGCTGAGCATTTGTCTTTCCTCTCCTCCTGATTGATCATTTTATACAATAATAAAACTTTTAAAAGGTTGAACCCGAACCGATGCTATGACTGTGACACAATTAATCAAACTCTCGAAGAATCATGTTACATTATGTGCTTGGGGCATTGATCCACTTCACTAAAAGTTGGCCTGAAATACAACCGAGACACTGGTATTGGATCCATAAGAAATGGCCAGGATGCTGTCAATGGCTTCGTGTCTTCGTGTGATTTGTGGTCCTGCAGCAGACCAGACGGTCAAGCAGGGCAAATTCCAACACAGCCAGCCCCCCAACTCAATCCCAGTTGCTGGGAGTGGAAGTAGAGAGAAGAGAGATGTGTTCCTGAAACCTACTGTCACCAACCTTAAATAATAATAATACCATCCATTCTTCAGTCTCTTTACCTGGGCTTGAATTGATTATAAACAGTACCAGGATCCCTGGCACCACAAAATTTTCCTTAGGGAGGCATAGATTTGGGGTCCTCTCTAAATCAAAATTGATTCAAAGGTATGCATCCAGCCGGTAACAGTATCTAACCTCTCCATGCAACCTCTCAGGTTTTCTAGTTACCTGAGCACTTCAGCATCCCCAGACACCTGTATCCACAAGGCAGGTGAGCCAAGACTTATGGCCCCCCTTGTACAGAAGAGGAAACTTGCTGGGGAAATGATAGGTATTGCCAAGGTCATGGAGCTCGT
>CAUYRH010113469.1:0-10577 GCA_963574655.1 Perodicticus potto | reverse complement strand
ATTAAAATAAAATAAAATACAGAGACATTGCCAGATAGCTTTCCAAAAACTGGAAGAAGAGTCAAGGAGAGGAATGCAACCTTTGACAAAAAAGCCTGTTCCATAGATTTGAATTGTGTGGATTTGGGCAGCTCCTGTGGCTCAGAGGAGTAGGGCACCAGCCCCATATGCTGGAGGTGGTGGGTTCATTTTCTTTCTTTCTTTCTTTCTTTCTTTTTTTTTTTTTTTTGTAGAGACAGAGTCTCACTTTATCGCCCTCGGTAGAGTGCTGTGGCATCACAGCTCACAGCAACCTCCAACTCCTGGGCTTAGGCGATTCTCTTGCCTCAGCCTCCCGAGTAGCTGGGACTACAGGTGCCCACCACAACACCCAGCAGTTCGGCTGAGGCTGGATTTTAACCCGCCACCTTTGGTATATGGGGCTGGCGCCCTACTCAATGAGCCACAGGCACCACCCGAGGTGGCGGGTTCAAACCCAGCCCTGGCCAAAAAAAAAAAAAAAAAAATAAGACTGGGCGGCACACCTGTGGCTCAAAGGAGTAGGGCGTGGCCCCATATGCTGGAAATGGCGGGATCAAGCCCAGCCCCGGCCAAAAGCTGCAAAAGAATAAAAAGTAAAAAATTGTGTGGATTGGCCAAGTGAGGTGGCTTACGCCTATAATCCTAGCACCCTGGGAGGCCAAGGTGGGTAGATTGCTTGATCTCAGGAGTTCTAAACCTACCTGAGCAAGAGTGTGACCCCATCTCTACTAAAAACAAATGGCCAGGGTTGTGGCACACACCTGTAGTCCCAGCTACTTGGGAGGCTGAGGCAGGAGGATCATCTGAGCCCAAGAGTTTGACTGAGGCTGCTTTGAGGTAGGCTGATGCCATGGCACTCTAGCCAGGATGACAGAGTAAGACTCAAAAAATAAATAAATGAAAATAAATAAACAAGTAAATAAATTGTATGGGTTGAATGAGAGGATAGGTATGGTGTAAAGACCAACCTCGTTGACCTTATTTTTAGCTCTTTTCATAAAGACTGTGGGCTTCCCTGGATTGCCATCTAGGCCTCTGTTGAGTGCCGTCCATGTCCCCATGTTACACAGTGAGCGTGATGTCCCAGGCTCGGGTAACTGAAAGGTTTAGGAAGAGAGGGTGGAGCTGTGAAAACCACGGACTTTGGAGGCAACAGTCCTAAATTACACTGCAGCAAAGCCATTCTCTGCTGTGAGCTCTCGGTCCAGTTACTCAACTTCTCAGAGCTTCAGTGTCCTTATCTGCAAAATGGACATCATGAACCTAGTCTCAGAGGGTTGCCATGGGGAGGAAGTGTGCGTATGCAAAGCCTTCTGCACAGCTCTGGTGCTCATTAAATACGATAGATTACTTATCAAATGTCTTTTAACTCTTCCCACAACTATGCATCACTGTGTCCCACAATTGATAAATACCTGTTGAAAGCAGCAGCTGTATCACCTATCCAGTCCCTAACTTGGTTTTCCTTCCTAATAACTATCTCAAGTTCTTTTGCTCAGTTAAATAAGTGTTGATTAAAATAAGAGTAATAGGCTGGGCAGGGTGGCTCATGCCTGTAATCCTAGCATTCTGAAAGGCCAAGGCAGGTGGATTGCCTGCACTCAGGAGTTGGAGACCAGCCTGAGCAAGAGCAAGAACCCATCTCTACCAAAAAAAATAGAAAAAAAAAACTAGTTGAATGTTGCGGCAGACACCTGGAGTCTCAGCTACTTGGGAGGTCGAGGAAAGAGGATTGCTCAAGTACAGGCATTTGAGGTTACTGTGAGCTATGATTCCATGGCATTCTACCCACTGTGACAGAGTGAGACTCTGTCTTGAAAAAATTAATCAATCAATTAATTACTTAAGGCTGGGAGCGCGATGGCTTATGACTGTAATCCCAGCACTTGGGAGACCAAGGCAGGTGGATTGCCTGAGCTCACCGGTTTAAGTCCAACCTGAGCAAGAGCAAAACCCCCATTTCTAAAAATAGCCTGGTGTTGTAATGGGCACCTGTAGTCAGTCCCAGCTACTCCGGAGGCTGAGATAAGAGAATCACTTGAACTCAAGAGTTTGATATTGCTGTAAACTAATTGCCACAGCACTCTATGAGGGCAACAAAGTGAGACTCTGTCTAAAAAAATAAAAAAGAAAAGAAAAGAAAATCACTAATTTATGACTCTTAGTGGTAGATAAAATAAGAGCAATAAAATTTTCTGTTAAGGACCATTTCACACATACATAAAAAACAAGAGACTAGGGCAGCTCCCGGAGCTCAGTGGGCAGTGCACTGGCCACATACACCAAAGCTGGCGGGTTCGAACCCGGCCCCTGGCCCCAGCCAGCTAAAATAGCAATGACAACTGCCACAAAAAAATAGCCTGGTGTTGTGGTGGGCTGTAGTCCCAGCTATTTGGGAGGCTGAGGCAAGAGATGTGAGCTGTGATGCCACGGCACTCTATCCAGGGCATCAGCTTGAGACTCTGTCTCAAAAAAAATCCAAACAGGGGGCAGCGCCTGTGGCTCAGTGAGTAGGGCGCCAGCCCCACATACCGAGGGTGGCAGGTTCAAACCTGGCCCTGGCAAATTGCAACAAATAATAGCTGGGTATTGTGGCCAGCACCTGTAGGCCCAGCTACTCAGGAGGGTGAGGTAAGAGAATCACTTAAGCCCAGGAGTTGGAGGTTGCTGTGACCTGTGATGCAATGGCACTCTACCAAGGGCGATAAAGTGAGACTCTGTCTCTACACAAACAAAACAAAACAAAACAAAACAAAAGAAAAAACAACAACCAAACAAACCAAAAAACCCAAGAGACTAAAATAAAGGCCCCTGTGATATGTCAACCATCTTCGATAACTGTCAACATGTTGATGGTTGTTTTCATCTATCTGTTTAGCACTCCTTCACCACTACCCCTCCCATGAAGAATTTTTTTTCTTTTTTTGACACAGAATCTCACTTTGTCACCCTTGGTAGAGTGCTGGGGCATCATTGCTCATGGCACCCTCAAACTGCTGGGCTCCACTGATCCTCTTACCTCAAGCCTCCCAAGTAGCTGGGATTACAGACGCCTGCCATAATGCCCAGCTATTTTTTTAGAGACCAGATCTCTCTTGCTCAGGCTGGTCTCGAACTCATGAGCTCAAGCAATCTACTCACCTTGACTTCCCAGAGTGCTAGGATTACAGGCGTGAGCCACCACGCCTGGCTTCTCATAGAGAATTTTATTTATTTATATTTATTTATTTACTTATTTGTTTGTTTATTTTTGAGACAGAGTCTCACTTTATTGCCAGGGTGTCACAGCTCACAGCAACCTCAAACTCTTGGGCTCAAGCAATTCTGTTGTCTTAGCCTCCCAAGTAGTGAGGACTAACAGGCTCCCGCCCCAATGCCTGTCTATTTTGAGAGACGGGGTCTCGCTTTGGCTCAGACTGGTCTTGACTTGTGAGCTCAGGCAATCCACCCACCTAGGCCTCCCAAAGTGCTGGGATTACAGGCGTGAGCCACCTTGCCTGGCCCTCATGGAGAATTTTAAAGCAAATCCCAGACATCTTATCACTTTAACTAGTACTTTACAAAGTGACGTCTGCAGGCTCCTGGAGTTTACTAAGACTTGTTCAGGGAGACTACCAGGTCAAAACAATTTTTTTTTTTTTTTGGTTTTTCTTTTTTTGCAGTTTTTGGCCGGGGCTGGGGCTGAACCCTCCACCTCTGGTATATAGGGCTGGCGACCTACTCCTTTGAGCCACAGGCGCTGCTCAGTGAAAACAATTTTTACAACAATGTTAATATATTGTTTGTCTTTTTTTTTTTTGCGATTTTTGGCCGGGGCTGGGTTTGAACCCGCCACCTCTGGCATATGGGGTCGGCACCCTGCTCCTTTCAGTCACAGGCATTCTCAGTCTCTCAAGGGTACAGTAGAATTTTCCAACACAGATTGAATGCAGCAGCAGAAGTGAGGATCTAGCTAAATCCTATTAAACCAGGTATGAAAGAAAGTTGGAATTTTTTCCAAATTTGGTAACAATATCACTCTTGCCACTCTGTGGCGCAGCCTGGAGTGCTGTGGGATCATCATAGTGCTCTATAACCTCAACCCCCTGGGCTCAAGTTATCCTGGGATTAAAGGCACCTGCCACTATGCCTGGGTAATTTTTTCTCTTTTGCAGAGATGGGATCTCACTATGTTCCTCAGGCTGGTTTCCAACCCCTGGCCTCAATTGATCCTCCCACCTGGACCTCCCAAAGTACTAGGATTACAGGAATGAGCCACCACACTCTGCCTAATGTTAGAGCATTCTTACCACCCCAAAAGAAAGTCCCATGCCCATTATTGCTAAGTCTCTAATTTCTCCTCCCCAACCTTCTCCTGGCAACCACTAATCTACTCTCTGACTCGACTGACTCACCTTTTCTGGACATTTCATCTAAATGGGATCATACAATATGTGGCTTTTTGTCTGTGGCTTATTTCACTTAACATCATGTCTTTATGGGTTCTCATGTTGTAATCTATAACAGAGACTCATTCCTTCTTCTGGCCGATTGATATTGCATTGTATGTATATAATTTGGGGTTGTTTTCACTGGCTATTATGAATAATACTGCTGTGGGCTTTCATGGCCAAGTTTTTGTATAAATACACATTTGTGGTTCTCTTGTCTGTATATCTAGGAGTAGAATTCTTGGGTCACATGGTTAACTCTATGTTTAACTTTCCGAGAAACTGTCGAACTATTTTCCACAGCAGCTGTACCATTTTACATTTTAATCAGCAACGTATGAGCATTCCAATTTCTCTTGCAATTTCTTCACATCAATGACAAAATTTATTTTCAGCATTTTGATTCTAGCCAACCTAGTGAGCATGACTCAATAATTTTTAAGAATGGAAAAGGTCCTGGCTTGGCGCCTGTAGCTCAGTAAGGGCACCAGCCACATAAACCGACGGTGGTGGGTTCAAGCCTGGCCTGGGCCTGCTAAACAACAATGACAACTGCAACCAGAAATAGCCAGGCATTGTGGAGGGGTGCCTGTAGTCCCAGCTACTTGGGAGGCTGAGGCAAGAGAATCGCTTAAGCCCAGGAGTTTGAGGTTGCTATGAGCTGTGACACCATGGCACTCTACCTAGGGCGACATAGTGATACTCTGTCTCCAAAAAAAAAAATAGCTGGGCATTGTGGTACCTGTAGTCCCAGCTACTCAGGAAGCTCAGGCAAGAGAATCGCTTAAGCCCAATAGTTTGAAGTTGCTGTGAGCTGCACCACCACAGATAGTGACACTCTGTCTCAAAAAAAATAAAAAAAACTAAAAAAGTTTTAACCTATATCATTTCTCCCTTCATTCCATTTCTCCTGGTTATTTATTGAAGAAAGTGTGTAATTTGTAGAAATTTCCCACATCCTTGGCTTGACTGATTTTTCTGTCTTGGCGGCTATTAATTTGTTTCTTTCTTCTCCATATTTCTTGTCATTTGGTAGTAAACCTGGAGGTTGGAGGAGATTTAGCATCAAATTTTTAGACAGAACCTCAAGCTGTTGCCCTGGATAGAGTGCTGTGGCCTCACAGCTCACAGCAACCTCCCACTCCTGGGCTTAAGCAATTCTCTTGCCTCAGCCTCCCAAGTAGCTGGAACCACAGGTGCCTGCCACAACGCCAGGCTACTTTGGGGTTGTAGTTGTCATTGTTGTTTGGCAGTTCTGGGCTGGATTCGAACCCACCAGTTCTGGTGTATGTGGCTGGTGCCTTAGCTGCTTGAGCTACAGGCACCAAGCCAGGAAAAATATTTCATCATTTCGTAGGTGGGGTATGTACCTTCCCTTCCATTGCCTCAAGAGGCACGTGGTATCTGTTCCTCCCACCTGTAGTGATGTTAGATAAAGCAGGAGTTCAGTGACAAAGTTTTCCATTAACCTTTCACCTGACAATTGTAATTAATTGCCATTGATGACTATCTGTGTTCCCACACTTTATTAGAAGGTGTGACTAGTGACTTTCTAATTCCACCAGTTCTGGTTCTGCTACTTTTTTTTTTTTTTTTTTTTTTTGAGACTGAGTCTGACTCTTGCCCAAGGTAGAGTGCCATGGCCTCAACCTAGCTCTCAGCAACCTGAAACTTCTGGGTTCAAGTAATCTTCCGTCTCAGCCTTCCAAGTAGCTGGGGCTATAGGCACTGGTGGGGCTACTATGCCAGCATGCCTGGCTAATTTTTCTATTTTTATTTTATTTATTTATTTATTTATTTATTTTCAGATTCCAAACATTCTCTTTATTATGTGTTTGATACAGAGGAGAAACTAAGTGCAGGGCAGGAGAGAAGGGGGAAAATCTGGTATTTAGACAGAGCCTCAAGCTGTTGCCCTGTGTAGAGTGTGGTGGCATCACAGCTCACAGCAAACTCCAACTCCTGGGCTAAAGCGATTCTCTTGCCTCAGCCTCCCAAGTAGCTGGGACTACAGGCGCCCACTACAATGCCCAGCTATTTTTTGATTGTAGCCGTCATTGTGTTTTGGCGACGCTGGGCTGGATTCGAACCCGCCAGTTCAGGTGTATGTGACTGGCATCTTAGCTGCTTGAGCCACAGGCACTGAGCTTATTTTATTTTATTTTTGAGACAGAGTGTCAAGCTGTCACATTGGGTAGAGTGCTGTGACGTCATAGCTCACAGTAACCTCAAACTCTTGGGCTTAAGCGATTCTCTTGCCTCAGCCTCCCAAGTAGCTGGGACTACAGACAGCAGCCACAACGCCAGACTATTTTTTGGTTGCGGTTGTCATTGTTATTTTAGCTGGTCCAGGCTGGGTTCGAACCCTCCAGCCTCCATGTATGTGGCTGGTGCCCTACCCACAGAGCTACCCACGCCACCTAATTTTTCTATTTTTAGTAGAGATGGGGTCTCAAGCTCCTCTCAAACTCCTGCTCCAGCCATCTTCCTGCCTCAGCTGCCCAGACTGGTAGGATTACAGGTATACGTCACCATGCTTGGCCAGTTCTGGAGCGTTTTTAGCCTTATAAAAACATACAGCAGAATAAATGCTTGATTGTTCCCCCCCAGTTTTCAAAATAAAGAGTTGGTTCCTTCAGTGATCCAAAAGAGGACAATTAAGGATTTTGTAGTATTGCCATGAGCACAGAACTCACGGATTCATCTACGTTCGGTGTGTTTTGAGTCGCTGCAATCCTTATTCTTTTTCATGTTCAGATTGTTCCATCATCTTTGGCTAAAGGGTATCTCTCATCTCAGCTCCTGTGTTTTTTTTTTACATAATCTAAGTAACTTTTGATCATTATCTTCCTTTTCTCCATAATAAAATGCTACATGCTGTGCACTTCCTGCCACAATTCTGAAATCAATCATTTCCTAAAAGCTCCCTGGTTCCTGTAAGTGGGAAATGGCATTAAGACAATGAAATTGGACACTAAGGAAGCTCACAGCAATTGAACTGTCATTGTTTCTTGGTCCATTCAGCAGCCACAAGCAAAATACATATATTTTATAGAATGTAAAAACTTAATCATGCATGTGTACTGACAATGCCGTTTCAAATTTGATGTTATAGAATTTATATCTAAGTTCATTGATTTTTTTTTTTTTTTTTTGAGACAGAGCCTCAAGCAGTCACCCTGAATAAAGTGCCATGGCATCACAGCTCACAGCAACCTCCAATTCCTGGGCTCAAGCGAGTCTCCTGCCTCCGCCTCCCAAGTAGCTGGGACTACAAGTGCCCACCACAACGCCCAGCCATTTTTTGGTTGTAGTTGTCACTGTTGTTTGACAGGCCCTGTGCTGAATTCAAACTCGCCATCTCTGGTGTATGTGGCTGGCACCCTAGCTGCTGAGTCCACCCTGTTCTTATCTTTTCTTTTTTTTTTTTTTTGAGGCAGGGCCTCAAGCTGTCACCCTGGATAGAGTGCTATGGCATCACAGCTCACAGCAACCTCCAATTCCTGGGCTCAAGCAAGCGTCTCTTGCCTCCTCCTCCTCCCAAATAGCCGGGACTACAGGCGCCCGCCACAACGCCTGGCCATTTTTTGGTTGCAGCCGTCATTGTTGTTTGGCGGGCCCAGGCTGGATTCGAACCCGCCAGCTCAGGTGTATGTGGCTGGTGCCTTAGCCCGTTAAGCCACAGGCGCCGAGCCCTGTTCTTTTCTTATATATTGGACTTTTTCTTTTTCTTTCTTTTTTTTTTTTTTGAGACAGAGTCTTGAGCTGTCACCCTGGGTAGAATGCTGTGGCATCATAGCTCACAGCAACCTCCAACTCTTGGGATCAAGTGATCCTCTTGTTTCGGTTTTTCTATTTTTTAATAAAAATGGGGGTCTTGCTTTTGCTCAGGCTCCTCTTGAACCCCTAAGCTCAAGCTATCCACCCACCTTGGCCTCCCAGAGTGCTAGGATTACAGGCGTGAGCCACCTCGCCTGGCAAATGTGACTATTTTTTATTAGCTTGCAATTTATACTCTCTTGCTTCTTATTTAACATGTAAGCAAATGCACACATCATTATTTCTATTTTCCCATCTTACTTACAAGAAAGGCAACATATACATGGACTCTGTCTGCCCTGTTTTTTTCATTTAACAATACATCTTAGAGTTTCCTGACAGTTGACAAAGATGGTCCTTTTTCCTCTGTACGGCTGCACAGAACTGTACTGTGTAGATGTACGTGGCTTATTCAGATAGTCCTCTGTGGATGGACGTGTGGGTTCAACAAACATTTATTGCATGACCGAATTGTGCCAGGCACTGGGGATAAAGACATGGTCTCTGGCTTCAGAAAACTCAGAGTGTGGAGGGGAGATCTCTGCAGTACAAGTACTCTCCTCATAAGCAAGTAAGAGCTTGGATCCTCTTTGCACAAGGGGCACAAAGAACAGGGAAGAAATGCTCACACACAGGAAGGACACAATAGCTGACTATTGATTGACATCTTGTTTCCACTAGGGCCTTTGTACAGGAGAGTCCGCTTAGAAGCAAATGGTTATCAGTGGTTGAAATTACTTAGAAAGTCATGAGTGCCACCAATTGGTCAGAGAAGGTAAGCCCAAAGGAAAGAGACTCTAATGGCAAAATTCCCTTGGAAAGAGGAAATGTCAATAAATCCAGCTGTGGCTTAACAATAAGAGCCAACACCTATATAGAACTTTTTACTGAACAGGCATTGTTTTAAGCAATTTACATATATTTCTCATTACAATCCTAAGAGGTACTGACTATTACCACCCACCCTTTTTTCCAATAAAGAAATAAAGGCTGGCTCGGCGCCTGTAGCTCAATGGGCTAAGGCGCCAGCCACGTACACCTGAGCTGGCGGGTTCGAATCCAGCCCGGGTCCACCCAACAACAATGATGGCTGCAACCAAAAAATGGCTGGGCTTTGTGGCGGCGCCTGTAGTCCCAGCTACTTGGGAGGCAGAGGCAGGAGACTTGCTTGAGCCCAGGAACTGGAGGTTGCTGTGAGCTGTGATGCCACAGCACTCTATCCAGGGTGACAGCTTGAGGCTCTGTCTCAAAAAAGAAAAGAAAAGAAAAGAAAAGAAATAAAGGCACAGACTGGGCTCAGGAGCACACACCTGTAATCCCAGTATTTAGGGCGGTTGAGGCTGTGGCTCAGGGTCACTTGAGGCCAGGAGTTCAACACCAGCTCCGGTAACATGGTGAGACTCCCTCTCAACACTTGAACCCCAAAGTTCCAGACTGCAGTGAGGTATGATCATGCCTGGGTGACAGATTAACACCTTGTCTCTAAGAAAAGAAAGAAGAGGGGGGAAAGAATGGAAAATAAGAAAGAGGAAGGAAGGGAGGGAGGGAAGAAGGGAAGGAGGGAGGGAAAGAAAAGAAAGACAGGAAAGAAAAGAAAGAAAGAGAAATTAAGGCACCGAGAGGTTACCGAACCTTCTCCAAGGTTACACAGCAAAAAAAGAAAAAAGGTAGGCAGGCAAGACGACATAGAAAATGGGCTAGCTGCAAGTAGTATAACACAAGCGCGTGCCCTCTATGAGGTGGAAGGAAAGCATTGTACACATATGTCCTTCTGCACCATAACCACTTTCCCTGGACGACAGCAGGTTCTCTACTCGTCACCCCTTCCTAAGTACTCCCCTACACACACTGACACTCCACTAGATGGGAAGACCTTACAGGGCTTTCTCAGGACTCTTCGGGGCCTGGAGGTGGGAGGAATCCTGAAGCCTATAGGCGACCTTGCTGGATTCACCGCAAAGATTCAGCCAACGCTAGCACCAGCTTGCTCCTCATCCCAAGGGTCTCTCTCCAGGCAGTAGCCAAGCGGTCTTGCTCATGACCCATGTCTCTGGCTGGTGTGGGAAATGACGTTTGTTCTGTTGTCGTTAACAGTATAAATGCGTTTGTTACTCGTTACTCTTTTCTTTTCTTTTTTTTTTTTTTTTTTGAGGCAGAGCCTCAAGCTGTCACCCTGGATAGAGTGCCGTGGCATCACAGCTCATAGCAACCTCCAATTCCTGGGCTCAAGCGAGTCTCCTGCCTCTGCCTCCCAAGTAGCTGGGAAAACAGGCTCCGAGCCACTGTTTTCTTTTCTTTCGTTATTCT
>CAUYRH010113468.1:0-12079 GCA_963574655.1 Perodicticus potto | reverse complement strand
GCACGAGGAGCAGACAGCAAGGCGCCAGTGTTTTCCGCACTGGTGGTTGGTTCTTTTTCAAGCCGGTTTCTTCGTCCATCACAGCATCAGCACCGCCAGGGCCAAGGCAGTGGTTGTAGAGCTTTCCTGTCCTGCATCAAGCTGAAGTGTATGTGGCTGGCGCCTTAACCTGTTGAGCCACAGGCGCTGGGCCATCATAAAGACTTTTTATGAATTGAAGTCATGCAATGCACTTTAGGCCCTTAGTTCTTTTTTTTTTTTTGAGACAGAGCCTCAAGCTGTCACCCTGGATAGAGTGCTGTCACATCACAGCTCACAGCAACCTCCAATTCCTGGGTTCAAGCCAGTCTCTTGCCTCCACCTCGCAAGTAGCTGGGATTACAGGCGCTCGCCACAATGCCCGGCCATTTTTTGGTTGCAGCCGTCATTGTTGTTTGGCGGGCCTGGACTGGATTCGAACCCACCTGCTCAGGTGTACGTGGCTGGTGCCTTAGCCTGTTAAGCCACAGGCGCTGAGCCTAGGCCCTTAGTTCTCATTGCACAGTTCTTAAAACTCTAATGAAAAACTTTGATTAGCTCGTCTCCTATTTAAGATGACATCCCTGTTATATTTGGAAGTAGAAAATCTGTTCCTACCAAGAGAGGGAACACTGGGTTTATTCACACCTAGCCTATCTCTTTACTGAGAGGTAAAGGACAAATACACATAAACCCATGTCAAGACAAAAATACTGGCTACTTTTCTCTACTCTATTTTTCATCTGGTCTTGACCTAAAAAACAAAAAACCAATAGAAGACAATTAGGTATGTGTATTTTTCCTTTACCTCTCGATTAGATGGTTAGGTGAGAATAAACTCAGTGTTGCCTCCCTCAGCAGGAACAGGTTATCTACTTCCAAATATTAGGAATACCTAATGCCCTGAAGGAATGCTAAATAAATTCTAGCAAAGATCTATTGATAATGCTCAAAAATGCCATGGAAAATGTAAATGATCTACGCTGATTCCTCACCTGGTAGAAAGGACCACTGAACTAACTCGGGATCTATCAGAGGTCTCCCCATGCCAGGTAGAGTAAAGTAAAACTGCCCCTATGTTAATCCTCTCAAATTTGCGGTCCAACAGCCATTACTGAGGTTTTTTTCAATGATGTTGTGCTATACCAACAGGGAGATAAATATAGCAAGCCCCTGCCCTTGAGTTACTCCAGTATAACAGGGGAGATAAGAATATAAACAACCCCAAACAGCAGTAAGACTGTGGTAGAGCATCTTTAAGCTGCCTCATAAACAGAGTAGCAAGAACTGAGTTCTTCCTGGGTTTGTTAGGAAAGGCTTCAGGGAGTACGTGGCAATGGAATAGGACTTCACAGGATGCAGATAAATAAAGGCTGAAAGTTATTCAGAGCAACAGGAAGATTTTTTTATGGTAAATGAAAAACATGATATATTAAGAATACGGTAGTGTGCCAACCAGGGAAGTTTAAAAGATGAAGTGTAGTTGTCTCATGCCTGAATTGTGGTAACGCAGGGAATAAAGATCCTGCCCTAAGCCTCTGGTTCCTAAAATATAGACATAGAGTTTAAAGGCCTAATACATGATAATTTACATACAAACAGAACATATTACTTTCATAAATTTGCATTTTAAAGCAAACATAGGAAATGTAGAGAAGTGCCAGGCTCTAGAGTGAAACTGTGTGTGCTGAAATCCTGGCTTTATCTCTTATCATCAATGAGACCTCAGACAAATAACTCGTGTCCTCAGCCTCAGTTTTCCTTATTGGTAAAATGAAGATGAGCATACTAATGTGCATTTCATGGTATTTTGCGAGGATGAAGGAGGAAAATTGATGGGCAATGCAGGACAGGCACATAGAAGCGCTCAGTTAGCTTCCATTAGCCACTGCCAGCAGCCTGAGATCAGGAGTCAGCAACTGCAGCATGAGGGCAAGTCCTGCCACAACCTGTTTTTGTAAATGTTGTTAGAATGTTAGAACACAACCTCACATCTTTTTCCCCATACTGTCTGTACTGCTTTCATCCCACCTTGTGGAGGTGAGTAGTTGCAACAAACGCTATATCCAGGGAAGCCTCAAATATTAATTCTGTGGCCTTTGCAGAAGTTTATAAACTCCTGCCCTCAAAAGTTAAGTGATCTTGGCTCGGCGCCTGTGGCTCAACAGGTTAAGGCACCAGCCATGTACACCTGAGCTGGCGGGTTCAAATCCAGCCTGGGCCCGCCAAACAACAATGACGGCTGGAACCAAAAAATGGCCGGGCGTTGTGGCGGGCACCTGTAGTCCCAGCTACTTGGGAGGCAGAGGCAGGAGACTCACTTGAGCCCCGGAATTGGAGGTTGCTATGAGCTGTGATGCCACAGGACTCTATCCAGGGTGAAAGCTTGAGGCTTTGTCTCAAAAAAAAAAAAAAAAGACAAATCTATACAGGCAGGAAACAGATCAATGGCTACCAGAAATGGGGGTGGATACAGGAGAATGGGGAATGACCAGTGATGCTTATGGAGTTTCTTTGCGGAGTAAATAAAATATTCTAAAATCAGTGGTAATAGTTACATAACTACAAGACTACTCCAAAGCAACAAAGTATACACTTTAAAAGGAGTCCACTGTATACTATGCAAATTTTATCTTAACAAAGAGGGTTTTTTTCCTTTGGAAAGTAATTGCAAGGGCATGCTAGATTGCAGTACTTGGGAGTGCAAATACTGGAAATGTATAATATGTTGAAAAAATTGAATATGATACTATTCTAAACGTATCACAAGGATATATGTGAGATAAAATAAATAAAACATTATTTTACTTGTAAGAATTAAGTACTGCTTTATATTTAGGCATCCATTGACCCTGAAGCAACTTGGACAGTTTCTGAAATTTGCCACTGTCCACTTTAAACCGGTAACTGAGGAGGCCTGCTGGTGAATGTTAGAACTTTAGCATATGATATACTTAATATGGATTGTGTTTGATTGACTCAAATCTGAGTATTCAAAACTATGATGTTCACAAAATAAATAGGCCTATACTTAAAAAATCAAATTATTTAATCATAGAAATCAACCAGACAATTAAATACATGTGGAAGAGATAATGAAAATAATTTAAGGTCATAAAATAAAACATGAAGAAATGCAGAGAATCCCCTATCCTGCATGTGGTGACTCAATATTTTAAATAATTCGACCAACAAAATTGTGTTTTGTTTTCTAACTGAATGCTGACATTCTCCAATTTCCAGCTCAGGTTAAAAAAAAAAAAAAGAAATTGACCATATTAGTAGAAATAGCTTTACCAATTTTTAAAATCACAAATACAACTTGATTATAGTGAACCTAGGTTACAAAACAGAGAGTTTGGAAAATAAGTTGAAATATTTGATAAATAGGTTGGTTAAAAACATAGATGGAGAGATATATGAATTGAGCATGTTCATGAGTTTTAACAATAGAGAATTATAGGTATAAAAGTATTAAAGTACTAGTATCTGAATAAGAAATGAGTGCAGAAATGAGTTGGAATTAAGTTCACTAAATACACTTTATTTAACTATTTTACAATGAGTTGGGAAAATAAGGCCAATTGTGACAAATGAACATATTTATGTACTGGAATCACACAAATGAATTTAAATTATACCGCACTAAAACAATTAAACTGGAGTGAGAATGCCACAAATAACGGAGGCAAGAAATTATCTGTGACTCCTACACTGTGGTTGTGAGTCCCATGTGCCCTTTAAGAATGGCACTCATTCATGGAAATACAACAACTTTTCTATTTTCTTTTATCAAAGTGATTTTTTATGAAGACGTAATGACTAAGTGCAGCACATCCTATTTCCCCATAGGAAACAGAAAAAATCCCCACCCCACAGCTCTTATGGGTGGGGTCTCAGCAGTCAGAACAGATCACGTTTTATTGCTTGAGGGCTCAGTATAGTGATAGTTTTACAAAGCTTTAAGTCCCAGTGGACCTGGAGCAGGTGCAAAGGTTCAAAACACTTCATAAACTTGACCTGAAGTAAAAGTATTTTGAATCCTTAAGTATCAGCATTGCATTTAGTCCTTAAGACATCTATAGTCCCTGATTATTCTTGCTCCCTAAGACTTGAAAACTCAGTCACTTGGAAAAAGATTTCTATTTCTCCAGATGGGAGAACTATAACTTACCCTCTTCACAATGATCCCAGAAATTTTCTGTGGATATAAAAATTAATTGTTTTCTAATATGAATCTTGCTCCCCAGAACCCATAAGAAAGGAGAAGGAGGTATACAAATTTGCACCCATTGCAGAGAGTTTTCAGAGACATAATGCCTTCATCAACAACAGGACAGCAAAGCTGGCATCACGACTCTTCAACATCCTAGGTAGAAGCTGCTATTAGGCAGCCTTTGTATAAGCAGGAGACAAGACCTGAACACACTCCTAACCCCCTTACAAGCAGAAGACCTTGAGTAAATCTTTGAGCCCTGAAATACTCACTCAGAAATGAAGTCAAGGGGCTGGGACAGAGAAGATAGACAAGAGGTGTCAGGAGACTCTAGGACAGGAAGACTGGGGTGATTCTGTATTTCAGAAACCCTCTGAAAATATCCCTGCCTAAAGTTTGTTTCTTATGTTCAGTTTTGACCCTGGTGTGGGGGGGGGGAGAGAATTATATAATCACACCGTATTTTTCATGAAAAATTCTTTCTCTAAGAATATGTCTACCTATAAAGAAGGCATCCACTTACCAACTGGCATTTCCTGCTGAGACAGTCTCTGCCCGGTTAGTCTGAGCACCTGTGCAAAAGTAGGCAGCTAATCCCTGGGATAAATATTTTGGACACCATGACATCACCTCTCCACTGAAAAGTAATTATCATTTTGTCTGAAAGTACAGTGACAGTGTTTGCTTGGGGATTTAAGATGATCTCTGAAAAACACTTCGGAAATATCCTGTCAAACAAGGTCCCTTAGATCTGAGATCTAAGAAGACAGAAAAAGAAGGTAAAAATAAGGCTGTCTGTGTCACTTTACATCCTTAAATTTAGGATCTGCAATCTTGTTATGTTTCGAGACCTTTGCACAAAAGGCAGCCTGGAGGGGAAAAGAAAATAACCAAGTAGGAACAAAGCTGCCCTGCTGTTAGAAATGAACTCGGAGGAAGTTAAGAAAGTTTTATTTACTGTTTCCATGGGTACATCTTAAGTGACTAATATGTGTCAAACCTGATTCTTCATGTGTGTAATTTATCAGAACATTAGGTAGAAAGGCTTTGAAAGTAATCTGCCTGTGCTGAGTTAATATTATCGTCAAGAAAGACGGACATTTAGACGATGTGTATTATGTGGCAAGATGGTAAGTGCTGTGAGAAGAAAAAGAGGTGGTGCACAATCACAGGTCACTGCACTCTCAAACTGCTGGGCTCAAGTGATCCTCTTGCCTCAGCCTCCCAATTAGGGGGGAACTACAGGTGGGTACCACTATGCTTGTATTTTTTTTTAAATTTTTGTAGAGATGAGGGGTGGGGTCTTTCTATGATGCCCATGCTGATTTCAAACTCCTAGCCTAAAGCCAAGCCCCTGCCCTCCCAAAATGCTGAGATTCCAGGCCTGAGTTAAAAGTTCCCTTTGTCCAAAGAACTTAGACTAATAGGATTGGTGAAGGCTCTCTCTTGGACTCTTGAGGCATAGACTAATGAAGGGCGTCATTGTAATTATTCTCAGGATTAATAACATACTTAAATTTTTGCCTAGTAGCAGGTGAACACCAACCAGCCTGAGTTCCATCAGAGTGTGGGGACTTTTTGGAGAAGGAAGGACGCAGGCATGTGTGCTGGGCACTACCAGAGTGAGGAGGAAGTATTATTGACCAGTACAGGTGTGGGCTGCTCCCAGAACTGAGAGTAATTCAGAGGACCCAGGGACCTGGCCATGCAGGGTGTCATGTGCCCTATAAGTATTCCTGGAATGTATCTTCAAAGCAATGGGTAAATTCTAAGTGTCTGAGCAGATGAAGAAGACCTCCACTGTGTAGGAATTGGGTTGTAGGAGGACGGTATTGATAACACATAGCAATGAAACTCTAACAGTAATCTGACTGCTAAACAAGGCCTCTGTGTGTATTCTAAATGGTTTGCTTGGATTTCTTGTATAGCCATTGCAAAAGCCCTTTGTCATAAATACCTTAATAGTTGAGTGGGAGGAGGAACTTCAAGAAAAGATGTTTTTTGCCTTGTCATAGTTTGGAGCTTGAAAAGGCCTTTTTTTAAGGTTCAAATTCTCTCAGGGAGCTGACAGTGAGAGACAAAAACATGTTAATAAATAAATCATGACGTGTGTGTCTGAGGAGGGACCGGTGGTAACCTGTGATGAGTTTGCTTTGTGGGGAGGTGCTGGGTTTTCTAGGGCCAGACAGTTTGGCTTGGTTCTGATCCTCAACAACATAAACATCAGGCAGAGATGCTCATGTCTTATTTGGAGGAAGATGGAGACCTGGGGAAGGATTTTGATCCAGAAAGAGTCAGTGCCAGGTTAACTGGGGGACCAGCATAAATCATGAGCTTGGATTAGGGACCAGGAGGGAGGCTCATGTGCTGGCACAGACAAACCGTCTCAGGCTCCAGCTGATCTTGGATGGTGGCGATGCACCAGGGGACCTGGGTGAGAAGGGTGCAGGGGCAGAGCCGTTTGCATTTGTTCATGTGTGTGAAGAGGAAGACAGTGAGGACTTGAGGCCTCTGCCCTCTCGGCCATGGTTCACTGGAGGTGCCAATGGGGCCATCACAAGACAGATGACCTCAGGAAGAGAAGGAGGCTGGTTAACAACCTCCCTTCTGGCCTGGGTGTGTGTCTTTATTTCTCCAAAGCATTTTCTCCCTCTGACGTCCTTGTTTCTATAAATAGCAGCCTCTCCTCCTTGTCCTTCATCAAATGTCTGAGTGAGTTCTGTTTCCATCAGGCATGTGCACATAAAAGAATATTTAAACCACAGAAACTAGCAAATGCCACAAATCAAAGCATTTTTGAAAATTTCTTTTTAGGAATCAGCATAACCCTGGGGTATCAAACAGCACTGTGTTGATTCCGAGTAATGGTAATTCATGAGAGACCATTAATGCATACACAGCATCTGATAAAGAATAAAGGGCTTACAGGATGCAGACAGGATATTAGTGTATCATTTCAGATTTATTTTTCTTGGTTGGAATCTGATCTCCTACCATTTATTTAGTTATTGAATTAGGGTTGGAACTTGGAACTGAAGAGATGGAGGCTCAAAGCACATCAGGAAAAGTGGTGATCAGAAATAAAGAAAAAATGTGCTGCAAGTCAGTGGACTAGAGCATGGAGGTGTGCAAGAGGTGTGGACCCTGGAATAATTTCACATCTAGAGGTGAGAAAATAAGGAGATGCAGTCAGGGTAAGTCAACACTAGTGGAGAGAAAAAGAGTCACAGTTTAATGGTCTTATTCCAAAATACCACAGAGAGTGTCCTTCCTCTCAAATGTTGATTCTTTCTTCTCCAGAAATGACCAGCAGTCAATCTAGATAGCATATATCCCAGGCTTTCCTCCAGAATCTCCCGGGATGCTCAGATTTGTTTCCAAGGCTCTCCCACTCTGGATGGTGCTTTGATCTCTCTGCAGTTACCTCCTGGTGGCATCTTGGGGGCTTCTCTGGCTGTGCCACTTTTGAAACAGCAGAATCCCGAGGGTCACCAGGATCAAGCCAGTCACATACATGTGGATGAGATTCTCACACAATATGATCCTGGTGTTTGGGGCTGAGGATTGCGGACAAGAGGCCAGAGAGCTCAGGGCAGACCAAACTCATCCAAGGTCAGGACACCATCCTTCCCTGACTAGTCCTGACCTTCTGTGCCCACCCCCATAATTGACAGTGTCTCCTCACTCACCAGTCTCAGGGTCTGAGTTGTGTGAGAGACTGGTGGTCTCAGCTGCTTCCAACAACCCCAAAGGCTGGGTGCTAGTGAGGAGTTGAGGAGACCTGGACTTTTCCCCTAGTCTCACTTGCCATGATGGATCCTATGTGTATTCCTTAATTAACCCTTTCTCTGCTGCAGCAGATCTCCCATGGTTTCCTCATGGGATTCTTCAACATTTTTCTTTTCTGTATATTAAGATCTTATTTGACTGAGCCTCAAGAGCTCTGGATTTAGTGAGAAACATGTTTTCCCAACTAGAAATAGTTGAATGCTTATTTTCTGTCTCTTCACTTGGGGCAATGAAACCTTGTCAGATGATTCCCTGGATGTGAGAGGTTCCACTTCTTCAGCAGCTGAGGACACCACATCTGTGGGTAACAGTTTGGTCCTCATGGGCTCCTGAATGTCAGGAGCACAAAGGGGTGAAAGTCTGGGGCTGCCTCCTCTTCTCCCCACCTCAGCCAGGTCAAGCAGTGTTTCCTTGTTTATTTAATGTTTTGTTATCTAACTCTTCACATAGTCAGGAAGACCTGCATTAGGACACGCACACATACACACACAAATACATTTTTTTCTAAATAGTGGTGTTGCACTGATTTATAAAACCATACTTCTGTGGGTTTCTTTTTAAAATGTGCATCTTAGTGGTGAAATCAGTAAGAAACATCTAAAAACTTACTAGGTGAGAAATATTAAGCATGTGGATGAACATTTGTAAATATGGATATATGTAGATAAACAGCCATTTATTTAGACATAATGTATATAATCATAGATAAAAATTAATGCATATGTAACTAAAGATAATTACTTAATAGACATGATACCACTACATATACATTCACATTTGAAGCAAGAAAGTTTTGTATTCATATATTCCAGAAATAAAGATGTCAAATTTGCATTTTCTTGTGGTTGATAGAATTTCATCAGTAGTTTGGGTCATTTGAAAGTCAATTGTAAGAGAGAGAAACCACAGCAAAGTAATGCAAAATAAAATCAATAAACCTAAAATAATAGCTTTGTTACGTATATTTAACTACTATTTAGAAACTCCAAAGGAATCAAGAGCTTACTTAAAAATTGTTAAAGTAGTTGAACAATTCTTAACATTATCTATAAGTGTACGCAATTTTTGTGAGGATCCTCTGAAGATGACTGATTAGAGGCTCCTGACATTGACCTCCTCCATGAAGAAGTACCAAGATAGCAAGTAGGCAATTGTGTGCTGGAGGGGACCCTAGGATCCAACAGGGAAGTTTTGAGGCACAGAAGCAGAGGAAATCAAGGTTCCATCCTGGCCACCATCTGCTCAGAGCCAGGAGATATCCCCAGTGCAGGGAAAAGGGCAGAGAGAAATCTCATCTGACTCACATTCCTAACGCAGCCTCCTGCAATCCCAGTTCCAGAAGAGCCCCTCAGCCCTTTGGGCCCTGAGGCTAGTGTAGGGGGCTGCCTGGATTCTGTAAGGTAGGTTGGTTTCAGAAGAGGAGTTCATGCTGAGTCCCCTCAGCCCTTGAGACCAGAAAGCTGCCAGACAGCACTATTTCTTTCTTTTTAATTGTCTTTAATTTAATTTTATTTATATATATTTTTTAAAATTTCAGATTAATATATGGGCATAAATGATTAGGTTACATTGTTTGCATTTATTAGATACAGTTCAAGTTGTAGTTGAGCTGTTCACTCATGAACTAATTAACAAACTGTGGTGTACATGGACCGTGGAATGCTATACAGTCGTAAGAAAAGATGGACACTTTACATCTTCTGTATTTACCTGGATGGATTTGGAGAACATTCTCCTTAGTAAAGTATCATAAGACTGGAAAAGCAAGCATCCTACATACTCAATACTAATATGAAGCTAGTAGATGAGCAGCTGCACACTCACAGGAGAGAGAAACACAACTAATTCAAATAGGAGGAAAGGAGAGGAAAGGGTGGAGGGGGTTTGGCAAGATCTCACCTACCAGGGACAACACAAGGGTATAGGACAGCACTATTTTGAGAGCACAGAACCTACTGGACTAACTTCTGCCCTGGAGCTCATCAGTTCCTGCATCTCTGCATACCTGGAGCACCAGTGACAACCTTCCATGTCCACACAGCGGGTCACGGTGTGAGATACTGGTCAGACCCATCAGTGCAGATCAATATCAGTACTCTGGGCCATAGTGTGTCCCACCGTCTTGGGAATGAGTACTATAGCACACTATATGACCAACCTTAACACAAAAGGGGCCAAAGTGTGCACTCCCACAAGAAGGAGAGTCACCAGCCTGGGGTTGCTCCCACTGACAACAAACCCGCCCCATCCCCAAATCACAGTGATACATGAGGGTATACTCTTTAAGAGGTCAAGGGGACTAGCCTATATAGGCACTTACTTAGGGCCTGATGACACACCACTACTACCATGCAGGTGCGCCATTTAAGGTGCTGGGGACCACAGACATGCAAATCAGGAAAACAGAGGTCAGGATGATCTCATATCTAGAAACCCCCAAGGACACCTTCAAAAGACTTCCGTAATTGATAAACAGGTTCAGTAAAGTCTCAGGTTACAAAGTTAATGTAAACAAGTCAGTAGCATTTCTGAATAATACCAGTAAAGCTGAGAGTCAAATCAAGAAGACAGTATAATTCACAGTAGCCAGAAATAAAATAAAACACCCATACATTTAACCAAGGAGGTCAAAGATCTCTAAAAGGGGAATTACAAAATGCTGATGAGAAATATCATAGATGGCATAAATGAATGGAAAGACATCCCATGCTTGTGGACTGGAAGAATCAACATTGTTAAAATGTTCACACTGCCTAAAGAGTAAAAGATCTAATGTAATTCTCATCAAAATATCAACATCATTTGTCACAGAGCTAGAAAAAAAATAATCCTAGGCTTCACATGGAACTGAAAAAGAGCTCAAATAGCCAAAGCAATACTAAGCAAAAAACAAATCTGGAGGCATCACATTACCTGACTTCAAATTATACCATAAGGCTATAGTAACTGAAACATCATGGTGTTGGTATCAAGGTAGACATACAAACCAATAGGATAGAGAACCAAGAAATAAACCTCTATAGCCATAACCAAATGATTTTCAACAAAGCGGACAAAAATATACACTGGAGAAAGGACAAATTTTGATTCAATAAATGGTGCTGTGAACACTGTACAGCCACATACATTAAAAGGAAACTCTTAATAAATCCCTAGCTCTCATCATCTCTTCATCATAAGACCTAAATCATAGAAATTCAGAAAGAGAACATAGGAAAAACTCTTATAGATATCACCCTAGACAAAGCTTTTATGACTAAGACCCCAAAGGCTAATAGAACAACAACAAAAATAAATAAGTCTTTATTAATCTAAAAAAGTTTCTGCACAGAAAAGAAAAGAATCAACAGAATAAATAGAAAACCTAAAAAATAGGGGAAAATATTCACAAATTATTCATCCCACAAAGGGCTAATATCCAGAATGTATGAAGAACTCAAACAAAGCAGCAAGAATAAAGTAATCCCATCAAATAGTGGGTAAAAGACATAAACAGACTTTTCTAAAAATATGATAGACAAATAGCTAAAAACCATATAAAAAAAGTACTCAACAACACTAATCATCAGAAAATGCACTTTTTAAAAGACAGATTCTCACTTTGTGTCCTGAGTAGAGTGCCATGGCATCATAGCTCACAGCAACCTCAAACTTCTGGGCTCAAGCGATCCTCCTGCCTCAGCCTCCTGAATAGCTGGGACTACAGGCTTCCTCTATGATACCTGGCTTGTTTTTCTATTTTTGGTAGAGACAGAGTCTCACTCTTGCTCAGGTTGGTCTCAAACTCCTGAGCTCAAGGGATCCTCCCACTTTGGCCTCCCAGAGTGGTGAGATTGCAGGCATGAGCCACTGTGCCCAGACCAGAAAATGCATATTAAAACCACAATGAGATAACGCTGTGCCCCTGTCAGAATGGCTATTTTTTAAAAGTTAAAAAACATTATTCGGGAGGCTGAGGCAAGAGAATTGCTTAAGCCCAAGTGTTGGGGGTTGCTGTGAGCTGTGACACCACGGCATCCTACCAAGGATGATGGAGTGCTACTCTATCTCAAAAAA
>CAUYRH010113466.1:0-15227 GCA_963574655.1 Perodicticus potto | reverse complement strand
GCAGCTCCTCGCGAAGTTCGTTCACCTTCGGACGGCGCACATCCATGGCCCGGGCCCCCGGGGTGGCCCCCGAGCCCGGCCCGGCCTCCCAGGGCTCTGTCCCCCTTAAGCCTTTCCTGTCAGGAGGCGAAGGGGGAAAGGGGGGGGGCCCACTCCCCATCCAGTGTTTTAAATAACTTGTCCCGAAGGTTGCTGTAGATAGGAACAATTAACAAACTTATATTTAAAATATATTATTTATATATCAATACACAGAGAAATATTTTATAAATATTTTATAAAATTTTGCAACTAATATTTTATAAATAAATATACATTTAGCTACAGTGTCCCATTTTCTCTACATAGATGTGTGTGGAGACCTTTGGCACCTGTAGTCCCAGCTATTAGGGAAGTTGAGGCAGGAGGATTTTATATGGGATTGTAACAAAATTGTGAAAAAATTTAGAATTAAGTGATAATAAAAACACTATGTATACAACTTGTGGAAAGCAGTACAAGTAGCCCTAGGAGGGCTTTATAAGTCTCACCAATGCCCTTTAAAAAAAACAAAATGAGTCATTTTTGTTATTTTTTTTAAAGGCCATTTGTTAGATTTACCCACATATTATTTCTTTCTTTCTTTTTTTTTTTTTTTTTGTTAATCAGGCCCAAGTAAGGACCGAACTCACGACCCCTGCTGTGCGGGGCTGAGCTAATGACTGAGTTACAGTCCCAGCTCCTTATTGTTTCCTACTGTATTTCATTCTTGTATGCAAATTTCATCTTTCTAAAATACTCATTTGGTAATTTTTTCATTAGGGTTTTTACTAATAAGCTTTGTCTATTTTTGTTTTTTAGAAAAATGTCTTTATTTTAACCTATCTTCTGGATAATTGTAAAATTAAAATTATAGCATTCTAAAGTAATCATTCTAAAACATTCATTTAGTCTTCTATAATGGTCTTTCGGGACTTTTGGAACATTATCCCACTATCTTCTGCATTCTGTTATAAATGTTGAAAAGTCTGCTTGGAGTCCAATTGAAATCTTTCAATAGGTGATCAGTCTTTACTCTATGATTTTAAAGTCTTCTCAGAGCCAGGCACAGTGACATGTATCCATAGTCCCAGCTACTTGGGAAGTTGAGACTAGAGACCACTTGAGTCCTGGAGTTTACGGCTGTCATGCTCATGTGAATAGCCCCTGCCCTCCTGCATGGGCAACATAGTGAAATCCTGTTTGGTTTTATTTTCTCTTTGTCTTGAGTGTTTGCGGTTTCACAGTGATGTTTCTAGGTATGGCTATATTTTACGTTTCTTTTTCTGGACTCATTGTCCTTCATGAATCTGAAAATTCATATCCTTTATACTTTCGAGAAAATTATAGCTACTGCCTCTTAAATATTGCTGCTTCTTATTTTCTCTCCATTTGTTTCTTCTTAAACCTTTTTTTTTTCTTTTTTATTAAATCATGGTTGTGTACATAAATGAAATCATGGGGTACAATGTTCTTCTTAAACCTTTATCTGATGAATGCTGGATCCTCCAATTCTCTTTTTAACTTCTTGTACATATTTTCCTCCACTGTAGCTTTCTGTCGTGCGTTCTGAATGCCTTCGTCACACAGGTTGGGTATCCCTTATCAAAAATGTGTGGGAATAGAAGTGTTTTGAATTTGGGGACATTTGCATGTATTAACCCCAAAATCTGAAATCTGAAGTCCTCTAAGGAACATTTCCACTGAGCATCGAGTCAGTATTCAAAAAGTTTCAGGTGTTGGAGCCCTTCAAGTTTCAAAGTTTCAGATTAGGGATACTCAACCCGTCTCTGTTTTGAACCCATTTGCTCTCTCGATTGCTTATCTGCTGCTTGACCCAGTCTTTGAATTTTTAATTTTAGCAACTACATTTTTTTTTATTTCCTGGATTCAAATGTAGTTCTTTCAGTTATTTCCAGTATCTGTCTCTAATATTTGTATCCTGATCTTTTCGTTTTCATCCTTTCCTTTATACCTTTCTTTAATCCACTTACTCATTTTTTGGTAGTTTTTATTCAGTAATTTAGTTCTATGAAGTTACTCGGAGTCCAGTACTTTGTGAGCCTCATTCAAGGTGGATCACTTACTCCTTTGTGTAGAATTTGGGTCTGGGAGCTGCCCGTCTTTAGTTCTCCTTCTGTCTGTAGGGAAGCTGTAGCCTGTGTTGAGGGTGTGTCTCTCTTAAGCTGTTCTGTTCTTTTTTTTTTTTTTTTGGCTGGGGCTGGGTTTGAACCCACCACTTCCGGTATATGGGGCCGGCGCCCTACTGCTTTGAGCCACAGGTGCCACCCGAGCTGTTCTGTTCTTTTTTTTTTTTTTTTTTTTTGGCTGGGGCTGGGTTTGAACCCACCACCTCCGGTATATGGGGCCGGCGCCCTACTCCTTTGAGCCACAGGTGCCACCCGAGCTGTTCTGTTCTTATTCTTCCAGGTACTTTAAGGATATCACCTTTCAGAGGCTCCTTTTTAGTCTATGCCTGTGAAGGTGTGTATGTGTCTGTACATGTGTTTTCATTTTGAGTTTCCTGGACTCTACAGGTTTATAAATTCAAACTCTGAGCCAGATAAAAGCCAAACCATAGCTACAGCTTCTCAGGGTAAATATGTTTGGACCCAGAGCTCAGGACCTTCAGGTCAAGCTTTCTTGACTGCCCTGTGTCAGTGGGAAGATAATTTCTACTCTTCAGGGTACGGCTGTGTCATTCTTACATCCTTTCTTATCCATGCCCTTAGGTTTTGTGGAAACTCAAGCTTTTGGATACTAAAATGAGCACATTTCAAGGCCTAGTGGGGTGGCTCATGCCTAGAATCCTAGAATGCTGGGAGGCTGAGGTGGGCGAATCCCTTGAGCTCAGGAGTTCAAGATCAACCTGAGCCAGAGTGAGACCCCCGTCTCTACTAAAAATAGAAAAATGAGCCAAGCACTGTGGCAGGCACCTGTGGTCTCAGCTACTCAGGAGGCTGAGACTGGAGGATTGTTTGAGCTCAGGAGTTTGAGGTTGCTGTGAGCTATGATGATGCCACTGCACTCTAGCCAGGATTACGAAGCAAAACTCTACATCAAAGAAAAAAGTTAAATGAGCACATTCCAAAGCCGCCACCTGGGCTCTGGGCTTTAATTTCCTTTTGTATTTTCCCACTGGAGAGTTCTCTGCTGCCTTGGTTGTTTAGCTATATCTTTAAGGTGATATTGCCTCTAATTTATCAGCACATCTAAACTTTTATAGTTTAACTTTTAGTCTCTCCAGGCACTACTGTTTTATTATTGGAAATGGAAATCTCTCACAATGTATCTGAATCATCAGGAAAACTATTAACATATTTAAATTAAAAGGAAAAGAACACCCACCCTTTACAGAGGATTAGTTTCCCTCCCTAGTGTCTAAATCTTCTCCCTCCAGTCATGGCCCTTTTTCTGTTGTCAGAGCACAGAAAAGGATTCCCAAGGACAGGGCGTGGAGTCTGGGCTGTGTGTTGTTGCCTGCTGCTGCCCCTTCCTCCCCCCGCTCTTCCAGCCTGCACTGGCCTCCCTGTGAGCACCCCTTTTTATTTGTATCTCCATCCAGCTCTTCTCTCCTTTATCCCCCCACCATTTAAGCCACAGAATTGGATTAGTAACTTACTTTGCAGAGCCCATGTCATTTTGGTGGCCCGGGACATGTGCCCCTCTCCATATCAGGGGCATGTTCCCCACCTTATAACACTGGGCAGGAATAGAGATGGCCTATAATGATAACACTCACGGTTCCTCCTCCCTTGCATCTGGGTGGAAGACAGGAGACCTCAGCTCTCCCTGTCAGACTCCCTCATTGTACACTTTGCCTCAAGGGCTAATGACATAAATAGCAAGGGATGGGGAGTTTGCTCTCTGGAGAAGTGACAGGATCCCAGGTTGCCAGGTAGACTTCCCAGCACTATGGAGCAGAAGCCGGGCTGTGCCAGTTGTGGTAGCAGGATCACTGCCTTCCCACTCGCCGCCCTGGTGCCAGCCGGAGTATCTTACAGCAGTGGCTCTGAGTGTCCCAGGGAGCTTAGCCTCAAGTTTTCCCATTCCCCCTAAAATTATGAGCCATCCAGGGTTGAGCTCTGCAGCTTCCTTCTAAAAACTAAGGTCTCCAAGAGTTAAAAGTTTCTGAGTTTCTCCAGAGTTAAGAGTTAAAAGTTTCTGAGTTTCTCCAGAGCCAGCATGTCCATGTTCTTGAGCTGTCTTCACATAGACCTTTTCCACACAGCCTTCACTTACATGTAGACTTGTCTGTCTCAGCGGTATTCAATGGCTTATAGACCAGGCAGATTGTTTACCATTTTATCTATGATGCTGAGTTCCCTCACATTCTTCACGCTTCAAATATTGTCCATTTCTTTCATATACAAATTTAATGGCTATAATACCTATTTCACATTATTCAGCCTCTCATTTGTGAGCATTCTTGAGGAGCTTTGAGCCCTTCTTGGTTACTACCTCTTACCTCTTGTTACCATGCGGCTCCCAAATTCAATCCCAGTCACTGCTGCAGGCTGCTGTCCTTCCCAACAGTTACCTCACAGCACAGGTACACCTGCCCCCAGAGCATGCTACCGTAGGTAAGTTACAGACCTGAGCAAGTCAGAAGGAAATCATGCAGTGCAGGCACACTTACAGCTATGATCTTTAACAGCATCACTGCTCCCTGGCCCCAAGAAACCCCATATCTCAGAACACACTGCTGGACATGCAGAAACTTACTTCTATTTGTGAATAATTGAAAGTTGGTTGTCTGTATTTTATTGTATGAAGAAATAGGAAGAAATGAAGTTGAGACTTCAGTGGCTCCACTGAGACATTTGTATGTTACTCCTAATGTGCTCTAATATAAATGTGGTGGAACATGTCTGCACTCACAAAATCTTAATTTTAATGAATGCTATAATCTTTTCTTTCTTTAGGAGGTAGAATTAACACTTCTGCATGAACTAGAAATGCTAAATTGTTAATAGCCTCCCTAGAGTTTTACTTCTTGCTATGACACCTTCAATAATTTACTCTTAATTTAGGCAGAATTTAAATTTTCTTCAAAAATAGGAAAACCTTTTATTTCAAACTCTGAGAAAAGGCTGTCAAATCAGTTCAGCACCAAATTATTTTCAGAGGCAGTACTATCATTTTTAAAAATTGTAATGACTAAAAATAATTATATCATTTGCTCATTTGTATTTGAATGTTTGGCATCATGACTTTTGAATAGAACATTGATTTTGTTCCTTCTGACATAAAGGCACAATTCTGTCTTCCATTCTTTTGCTATATTCTGTTTTATTGTATTTCATTTCATTAATAGAAAAAATTTACTTATTTAAGATTATGAAATCCCTCACATTGAATTAGATACTATATTTAGATTTCTGAATATTTAAATAAACTTGTTTATCTAAAATTTGATATAGGTAGAGTCAAAGATGTATGCTTTGTTAACATATGTTATGTTTACAAATGTTTAAAATTATCTATTGTGCCCCAACAGACCTTCATTTTATTTTATCAGAGCTTCTTTTTTTTTTTTTTTTTTTTTTTTTTTTTGAGACAGAGTCTTACTATGTCACCCTCAGTAGAGTTCTGTGGCATCACAGCTCACAGCAACCTCAAACTCCTGGGCTTAAGCGATCTCTTGCCTCAGCCTCCCAAGAATAGCTGTGACTACAGGCACCCTCCATAATGCCTGGCTATTTTTTTGTTGTTGTAATTGTCATTGTTGTTCAGCAGGCCCAGGCTAGGTTCGAACCCACCAGCCCCAGTGTATGTGGCCTACGCCCTACCCACTGAGCTTCAGGTGCCGAGCCAGAGCTTTTAATTATTTCTTTTGATTTTAAAATTACTTTCTCACTTTATATAAGGACTGCTTTGCAACTTAGAAAGTAAACTTTTTGGAGAATAATTGTGAAATAAACGAACTTGTGCTGCAACTGGGCAATATTCTAAATATTTCAAGTACTTTGCAGACAGTAAAATAAACAGCTCATTACAACATGCTGAATTTTCATAAAACTGCCTCTTTACACATAGACTTTATTACTCAGAGAATAATCTGTCACTACTAGTTTCCTGTTGGCCATCAATTCTGTATTGTTTCTTCAAAAGGTCCTACAGACATTCAAAAGTGGGAATGGAAGAGCAGCCTTTGCTGACTTCCCTTTCCTCTCTTTTATTCCTGGCTTCCAGGCATATGAAAAACCCTACTTACTAACTTAAATAATTAAGTCATGATTGAAATATTATTTTGTTTCCACACAATAATGAGTTGGGGAAGACTTCATTTAACTCTGCTAGAAAAGTTAAACACATTTAAAATTGATAGTCAGACTCTTTCAATACCACATATACCTGTTCAGTTCTCCATTACCCAGACATTCTCTATAGTGCTTATATATGTAAGCATGGTTTCCTGTGAGAGCATATGAAGTGTTCATCTTCATTCAAGTGCTTCACATGATCCTAACTTCACCATGTTCTTGTCTTCACTCTTACCATTCTGTATCAGTTAGGCCTGGTCCTTAGTTGAGTATTAAATAGAAAATGTTAAATTTATTAATATTATAAAAGCACTTATTAATCAAGAGGCTATGATTATTTTAGAACCTTAAACTGAGTTTTATTGTCGATAATAAACATCAGTTACCTCTTCAAAACAGAATTCCACTTCCCAAGAGATAATAACTGACTTATTTTTCCTAGGCATATTTTTTCCTCTTAAGTATCTTGATTATGAAATACTTTATCAGAATGATGACATTCTGAATGGCAGTCCAACTTCTTGATTTTATGTTTGTTTTGTTGTGTTTCTTCATTTGCATTAATAGCTACTTAACAGTACTTAAAATGAGCCACTTATAGTAAATGCACTTACTCAAACATATTCTTTCACGATACTATAAACATAGCCCACCAGAAAGCCTATTGCTGTAGAAAATAATGATCAACCATTGTATCCAGTGCTTAAGCTAAATAAATTAGGATTGGTGTGAAATCTTTTCAGCAGGATATATACCATTAAATAAGTTAGCACTCACGTGTTATTTCAGTTCCTGATGTATAACTTAGAGCTAATTAGAAGGTATCTTGGTCCTGGGAAGATTCCGTCCATTCTATTGTCATTATGTTGAAATGCACATTTCCCCTAATGTTGAAAGATTGAATAGCATTTCTTTTAAAAAATGAAATGAAATGCCAGCTGGTTAAAAGAGAAAAAAATCTAGTTAGTATAATATTTTCTGCATCAATAGCACAATCCCTGCAGGGTATTGATTTCTCCCATCTCGCTCAGCTCTCAGTCTTGACTAATGAAGGCAGCAGGCAGTGAGGAGGATCCCCGGGCAATAAATGATTCAGAAATCATGCCTTTTCATTGCATAGTGAAATACAGCAGCCTCGCTTGACCCTTTCTGGACCTAGTTCTGCTCCATCCACATGGACTGCAAGATCTTGGACAAGTCCCCTGAGCCTGAGGAATCCAGTCACACTAAGCAATCTTTCATGATTCTCCTCAATCTAGACTCAGTTGCTTCTGTGTGTGACTTCAGGTCCTGCTATTCTAGATCCGAGAGAAGCCAAGAAAAGCTGTGAAATAATCAAGATTTAGTAATGAGAGAGAAGAAAAAATTAACTCTTTTATAAACTTGAGAGCTTTAACTGCTATGAGCACTTGTAGCATGCCTGGGAGGGTGTCCCATAGCATTCTCCTGGCTGGGGTCCATGTGGGGCTTCTACACAACCATTGGGGTATGCTGTGGAGGGGACAGGAGCGCACCAGGCCATGCATGGCTCTGTGCTTGCACTGTTAGCCTTGATGTGGATAAAGGTTTGCCCAGATGTGATCATATTGTTTGGGTAGTGGTCAGCAACCACAGAATAATTTAATATAGAAATTAGTGACAACTTACACAAAAGCCTCTTTTTTTTATTTGAGTTTTTTTTTTTAATTATTTTTTATTGAGTCATAGCTGTGTACAATAATTCAGTCATGGAGTACAGTGTGCGGGCTTCACATACAATCGGAGATATTATTTGAGTTTATTTGTTGCCATTTTTTGTTATCCTTTCAAGACAAACTTGTTAAGAAATGCTCATTATAAACATACATTTAGGGGAAAGTTACACATTTTCACATATGGGAGTTCTTCCTCTAAAATTTGTTTTAGAAAAGCAAATGCCCACCAGTTTCTACAATTTAAAGCTGCTGTAAATGTTCCAGAATTAAATGTCTGAGTAACATTGACCTCTTCCTTAGTTCTCTGCATTTTCAAAATTGTATGCCAACCTCATTTGTTCAGTGATACATAAATCAGACAGCTCCACAGTTGCTCTAGGCTTTTATCCATTCATAGAAATGTAACCAAAGCTCTCGTTTTTCAGCTTTTCATCTACTAAATTTATACCTCCTAAAAATAAATCCAGTACTGGCAAGTATGTGATGAAACTGGTGTTTTTTTTTCCCTGCTGTCTTTGGTGAAAATTGGTTCAGCCCCTCTAGAAAGTATCGAATGGCCTCTTTCAGGAGCCATATTACTGTTAATGACCTTGAATCAGTACTTCTGCTCTTAAGACTCTATTTTAAAGAAATCATCCAAACATGCTATATGTTACATGTATAAAATCATTTGTAATTCTCAGCAGTCAGAAACAATCTAAAAGTCTACCAACATGGGCATGATCAGGTAAATTATATTCCTCCAGTGGAATATTTTATAGCTATTAGAGATTACAATAAATAACAGGTTAGCAATGTGAAAAAATACATAGGCTATAATAGTTGCAAGTTATGCAACAAAATAGCATGTTCACTGGGATTATAAATTATTCCTCCTTAGCAATAGATCAAAGAACATGAAAATCTCCTCATCCAAATATTTAGGAGACCCCCAACTCTATCAGTTGAACACAGCAGCATTGACAAATCACTCTGAAACTTACTGACTTGAAACAAGAGATGCTTCCATAGCTCATGATTCTGCAGGTCAGCCATTTAGGGTGGGAGCTACATGAGTATCTTGTTTGTTTTGATTGGTCTCCTTCCTGAAACTGGGCTCTCACATGCGTCCTTGATCAGCTGCAGGTGAGTGGGTGGCACTGCTGATCACAGCTGGGCTGGAGCACCTGGGCCAGTTGTGCCCCGCATAGCCTCTCATTCTCTATCAGACTAGCCTGGGCTTATTCTTATTATAGACATTCTCCTAAAAGGGAGAATGGAATTGTGCAAAGCCTCTGGAGTCCTAGGATTGACACTGACACCACATTACTTCTGTCACATCCTGTTGGCCTACACAGGTCACAAAGGTCAGCCTGGATTCAAGGATGGAAAATAGACTCTGCCTCTTGATGGGAGGAGCTGCAATGCCACAAAGAGGTATGAGTATAAGAAGGAGAATAATTGCAACCTTTTTACCTCTAACTCACTCATTCTAACTTAACCAAATTGCCAGGTTTAATTACAACCTTCAGAGATTCTCTAAAGCAGTGGTTCTCAACCTTCCTAATGCTGTGGCCCTTTAATACAGTTCCTGTGGGTCATGACCCACAGGTTGAGAACCACTGCTCTAAAGAGTTCAGAGATGCCAAATCTGGTGCTTTACCCCAGGACTGAGATTCAAGCAGAACAGTCTGGGGCACATTCCTTTGGACTGGTCATTGTGCCCGTTCTGACTGCTCAGGCCCATGTCACACATTTTGAGTATCTCTTCTGTTTGAACTTGTATGATTTAGGGGGCCCCCAATAGGTATAAAAGTTCACAGCATTATCACCTTCCTAGTATACAGTTTGAAGAACATAATTGTGAAGTGACCTATTCTTCAACAACAGCAGAAGACAGCTGAGACACATATTTCTTGCATCTAGGTCAAAATCTTATTTTCTTTTGATTTAAGGTAGAAAAAGACAAGAATAGGAAGGTCTAAATGTTTTCAGAGAGCACTAATTCTGGTTAATTTATTTAACAGGAAAACATTAGTGGTCAAAGACAATAATAGCATAGTGTTGAAGTTTGGGGACACTGACTTTTGGGGACTAACCAATTTAGGATTGAGTAGTTACCCTTTGAAGAGAAAGGAATTTAAAGATAAACTTTTAGAAAAAGCTAATGCTTTTGTTCTTTGATTCTTATTGTTAACTCTTCTTATTGACAAAAAAATGAAAGTACTTCATCTGGAAACCCAAAAGCCAATTTTTAAAAATATTTTAAAAGCTCTGTGGTTTGAGTTTAGTCATATAGGCCATATATTATTTTCCATCTATTACATTTTAAACTGGAAATCACTTGCTGTATATGGCATATGATATTATTTTAGTGTCTTATTTTTCCTATCATTTTCAGAATCAAATGACAGATGTAATACATACCCTCAGTGATGATGGGCAACTTTTTATCTGCTGTAAACCTATAAGACACAGTTGCTGCCTGGTTAGTTGTTGACCGAGGAGTTATTGATTCGTTTTAGGCCTTTGACCTGTAGGTGCTAAAAATGTGCAACATTGCCAAGGGAGCATCATTCAGTTTCTTCATGACCTTGAATATAGTAAGCTGATGTTTATGCTCTTCTGCAATGTGATGATGCATTAGCCCAGATAAAAACATCTTACACTTCACCATCTTCGGCCGCATGTGGGAACTCTAAAAAAGTATTGGTCCTTAACTCCAAAGAATCTTACTTGCTGTGTGTGGAGGGACCTAGAAATCTGTGTGTTTCAAAGAGGTATAGGTGGTTCTACTAAAGGTGAGACTTCTTATGTTAGATCTGTGTTGAGGAAAAAATGCTTCTGCCAGTCCCTTTATGTGGGTTCAACATCAGCAGCTGCTCATCTGTTCTGGTGGCACGATATGCCGACCACTTCATGGGACTCTCACATGGTGTGGCATCAGTCTCAAAATCAAAAAGCATACCCTCCGTTCCACTTTCAATATATTTGTAGCAGGAAGAAGCCAACCACCGCTCCTCACAATGATTGCAGAGAGGCAGGGAGGAGCGTTTCAGGAGTCCAGGGTCACAAAGAACACATGCCAGGAAATTAAACAGCAGATAGACATGACCTCAATGATGCTGATTCATACTTAGCAGCAGGTAGAAGCAGCAGGAGGGAGAGAAATTTCTGAAGACATTTGCTTTCTAAAAGATGGATGGGCTCCATGAGGCAGGGAGAGAGCCCCTTTCCAGCAGGGGACCAGCCACATGGCAGCACCAGGACATAGCCCTTTTTACTGTCCCAGGCTCCATTTGCAGAAGGCCCAAGTGTATGGGATCAGATCTTGCTAATCCCACCGTGTTTGACTTCCATTTTCTCAATGTAAATCTTCTTCTCTCTCCTTTCTTCCTTCTCTCCCCCACCTCCCTCCTTCCCTCTCTGTGTTCACTTGTTTCGTCCTCCCTGTGGTGGTCCCATTCTGCTTGTTCTTAGTCTGGCTGTGCCCTTGCTTTAAGTATTGGTCCTTAACTGTGCAGTCTGGGCCCTGCCTCCTCTCACCTCACTCACCAGCCACCAGCCGCCAGCCATGACGACCTTTTTGGCCGAGAGTTCTCCCTGTTCACTTGCTCTTCATCTGATGTGGCTGCTTCCCTGCCTCCTTTAGTCCCCAGCGTAGATGTCACCCCCCACCAAGGCCTCCAATGTCATAGGAATAATTCTTTACCGATGGAACTGAGATATGGCAGCCTCCTGTTGTACAGACAGGACAAACCTCCCTGACACAGAGTGGCAGCTAAGGAAGCCCAGCTGTGGTTCACCCCAGTGGTGAGCACCAAGGCCAAGGTCCTCAAAGAGTTTTAGCTTCCAATCATACTCTTAACTACCTTCCAGAGGTGCCTTTCTTTGAGAATGAGTTATATGTTTCTTTTTTTTTTTTTTTTTTTTTGCTTTATTAGAGCCCAGTTTTTGTTCACAGCAAAATTAAGGTGAAATTACAGAGGTTTCCCAGTATGTTTTCTGCCTCCCCCCCACACACAGCCTCCTTCACTATCAACATTTCCCACTAGAGAGCACAGCTGCTGAACATACACTGATATATCACAGAGCCATAGTTTACATACAAGGTTTACTCTTGGTGTTGTCATTCTGTGGGCTTGGACATGTATCCATGTATCCATCATGACATGTATCCATCATTATGGTCTTACGTAGAGTAGTTTCACTGCCCTAAAAATCCTCTGTGCTCCACTTGTTCATCTCTTCCCCACTTCCCACCCCCAGGCATCCGTTGATCATTTTACTGGTCTCCAGTTTTGCCTTTTCCAGAATGTCATATAATTGGAATCATACAGTATGTAGCCTTTTTCAGATTGATTTGTTTTACTTATTATATGCATTTAAGGTTTGTCCATGTTTTTGCACAGCTTGATAGCTGCTGTCTTGTTAGTGCTGAATAATATTCCATTGTTGGGGTATACCACAGCTTATTTATCCATTCATCTACTGAAGGACACCTTGGTTGCTTCTAAATTTTGGCAATTATGAAAAAGCTGCTGTAAATATTTGTGCACAGGTTTTTATGTGGATCAAAGTTTTCAGATTCTTTGAGTAAATTCCAAAGAATCTGATTTTTAGATAATAGTAATATATTCAGTTTTGTAAGAAACTGCTCAACTGTCTTCAAAATGGCTATATTGTCTTACATTCCCACCAACAATGAATGAGAGCTCCTGTTGGTCAGTTCTCACTTGATGATGAGTCCTTGAGAATGGACTCACATCATATTTATCTCAGAGTATTTGACTGCCCCAACTCTGGGCTTTACCCCAAAAGATGTGACTGAGTGAATGGAGGACTGACCTTCAGCTGCTGTAATATATTGTCTTTTTGCTATCCTGTGACCTTAATCACATTTTGCTTTGACCTTGCATGGGATACTTTCAGCTTTTCCCCCCTTTACTTGTGTGTGTTTGCATATTTTTGTTTTCTTTTGATAATCCCAAAAGTGTTTTCCTGTGAATCTTCAAGGTGTTTCCTAGTTTATTAATCTAAATGATTTTGCCTTATTTTTATTTATTTTATTATATTCTTTACATTACCAGTCCCATTCATGGAACTTCTTATAATTAAAATATCACCCTGTCTCACTCTTTGTATCTTCCCATTAGCAAACCAAATATATTCAAAGTCTGTTCTTTTTCTTTAAATTGCATATGTTCTCAAAGATTTTTGCTGTTATTAAAATCATATGGTCAAAATATTCTTTTATTTGACATTCACAATATTGATAATTCCTTGTAAATAGATTTTATTCATTCAGCTGTTATGATGTAGGTATGTATTATCTAATCTATTTACATAAATTATGAAAAAAATTCATATGTTATTGCTCTGGCCTTTCTCCCATTCTCTCAGCTAGTCTGACTCCTTGGATTGTATGGTGATAGGGTTTGTTGCTGTTCCTGGGATTCGATGGAAAAATTCTACTTCTACATTTTCAGTTTCAATTTAATTTTGCATAAGTTCTATTACTATTAAATAATTATGCAGTGTTCCTCCTACATTTGTACTTAATTTGCATGTCTCAAAGAAACATTTTTTTAATTCTTACACTCTGTGCTGTGTAAAAATATAAAAGAACCGTTCCATCATTTAGAGGTTTAAAAATTTTTTTCTCTTAGGTTAAAAACAAGACCTTCCCTGGCCTGGTGTGGTGGCTCACACCTGTAACCCTAGCATTCTGGGAGGTTGAAGCATGAAGATCACTTCAGCTCAGGAGTTCCCAGCCTAAGCCAGAACAAGACTCTGTTTGGCTTTTATTAGAATGAGGTAGAAAAATAGCCCAGCATTGTGGTGGGTGCCTATAGTCCCAGCTACTCGGGAGGCTGAGGAAGGAGGATCACTTGAGCCAAGGAGTTTGAGATTGCTGTGAGCTAGCCTGACACCACTGCACTCTAGCTTGTCTGAAAAACAAACAAACAAACAAATGTTGTGCCTTTTGATTCTCAGTTCATCTTTCAGTATTCCAATGGGTTCTCCTGATAGTGCCTGATGTGTGTGCTTGGAGGGGACAGGCAGGACAGTTAATAATCTAGAAGGTCTTCTACATCTCTTGGGGTTTTTTTTATTTGTTTTTTGGATTTTTTGCAGTTTTTGGCTGGGGCTGGGTTTGAACCCGCCACCTCCAGTATATGGGGCCTGTGCCCCACTCCTTTGAGCCACAGGTGCCACCCTATATCTCTTTTTTTAGGCTAAGAGAGCTGTGTAAACAGAAAGTTTACTCAACTTCAGGTCAAAGACTTGGGGAGAGGCCCATGGAGAGGGCAGTAGGGAGACCACTGGCTAGAAGGTGTAGCTCAGAGTCTGAGGAATTATTGGCAAGTCATTTGATCCTTCTAAGCTTCTAATTATTAATTGGGAGAAACAGTACCTATCTCAAAGTTGTGAGTTGAAAGACTTATCTTTACAAGACAATGACTTAAAATTTCTACTTTCCACTTAGTAGTATAGTAATTGTTGGGGTTACTACTTATTTGTAAACTTGTTGATGAATAACATACATACAGAAAATCACAAGTGATGGTGTGATGAATGTTCATAAACTAAACACACCTGTGCAACCAGCACCTGACTTGACAGAGCATTGCAGCACTCCCAAAAGCCCCCTCTTGTCACTTAACAATACTTATTCATGTTGATTAGTTCCCTTATTATAACTGCTAAATAGTGTTCTATTTTTTTTTAAAACCTGGTATCTCATTTTTATTTCTTTTTATTTTTTTAACTTTTTTTTTTAAATCATAGCTGCGTACATTAGTGCAATCAAGGGGTACAATGTGCTGGTTTCATATACAATCTGAAATGTTTTCATAAAACTGTTTAACATACCCTTCATGGCATTTTCTTAGTTATTGTATGAAGACATTTGTATTCTGCATTTAGTAAGTTTTGCCTATACCCTTCTAAGATGCACCATAGGTGTGGCCCCACCAATTACCCTCCCTCCAACCCAACCTCCCCCCTCCCCTGCCTTCCTATATTCTTGTGCTATAGTTGGGTTATAGCAACCTATATGAAATATGAAATCTATAAATTAGCTTCATAGTAGGGCTGAGTACATTGGTTACTTTTTCTTCCGAATTTCTTGAGATACTTTGCTAAGAAGAATATGTTCCAGCTCCATCCATGTAAACATGAAAGAGGTAAAGTCTCCATCTTTTTTAAGGCTGCATAATATTCCATGGTGTACATGTACCACACTTTATTAATCCATTCGTGGGTC
>CAUYRH010113462.1:0-38978 GCA_963574655.1 Perodicticus potto | reverse complement strand
CCCCCTCCCTCCCTCTCCCTTCCTCTCTCACTCCCTCTTCCTTCTCTCCCCCACTCCCTCCCTCCCCCTTCCTCCTCTCGCCCTCCCCCTCCCTCTCCCCCTCCCCCTCCTTCTCTCCCTCTGTTCTGTGTCTTTTACTAGAATGCATGGTTATGAAGGTAAGCATCTCACCTGTGTTTCTCGGTGCCTGGTACAATGCTGCTTCCATCACAGGCACTCAGTAACAATTAGTTGAATGAGTGAGTGAAAAGATGAATAAGTGATTGAACTAGAAAAGGTGGGAAGGGGTCTAGCCTTAAGGGACCCTGCATGCTATGCTGAGAAGCTTGGTCTTTGCCCTGACAATATTAGGGAGTTAGTAAAGTGAGGGAGACGTTGAAGGGTATTAAACAAGAGAAGTCAGCTTAATTTCTAGCTGGGGGACTCGGACCACGTGTGATCTGACTGCAGGCCAGGGTAGGGCATCCTACTCGGCAGCTTTAAAATAATTTACATGAGAGAAAATTAGGGTAGTGCTGACGTGTAGTATCAGCGTAGAGGAAGGGACGGCTATGAAGAAAATATGGGAGGCAAAATCCAGGGGACTGAAGGATTGATGGCATTTGGGGAGAATGGAGAAAGAGCAATTAAGGTGAACTCCTGTGTTTCCCGCATGAGCGAGGAGAAACAATGACGGGGAGGGCAGTGGATGCCGGGCAGCCAGAGGGTGGGGACGGTTCCGGGCGAGCTGTGCTTCATGGAGTGTTCAGCCGTCATTCGATGGGAGGCTCAGAGGAGAGGCTAAGGTACCGGATATGGGTTTGGGAGTCACCAGAAAGCAAGAGGTCGTTAAAACCACAGCAGAGGAGGATATTCCCAACTCCTTTACTGATTTACGATTATGAAAACGTACGTGTTTTCTTTCTGTTAACTACATCTACGCCTTTTTGTATCCTTCAAAATAAATAAGTTTTGTTGCATAATCACATTTCTATATTAGCATGTGATCATACCCAGGCTCCCCTAGCTCTTGCCTACGGCAGCATCTAAGAGGAAAAGAGCCTTCTAACTCCACAAAGTGCCATCGACACGTACAGCCTTCTGACAATTACAGTGGATTTGTCCCAATTATGTTGGCAAGCTTATGGTGAATTCTTTAAAATAAATAACAATTTCCTAAATAGTTTCCAATACAGGCCCTTTTCCACTTCCATTCACATATAACAATTACTTATAAACTTACAGAAGACTGAGATAATCATTATGGTTAGACTGAATGTTTATTTTGTGCTATGCTCCATGCCAGGTACTCCACATGGACTATCTCATTTTATCCTCTCGTGGGCCCCGTGAGCCATAGGTATGTGCCTATAATCCTCTCCTCTAGCAGAGAAGTGACTCTCGAGAGAGCTCGACAAAGTCGTGCAGCTGGTCAGGATTTAGAGCTGGAACTGGACGGCATCACTCTTGCGTAGCATTTTAAACTTATTTATCAAACACCTGCTGTGTGTCAGGCGTGGTGCTAGGCTATGGGGGTTACACTGGTAACCAGGAAATGCATAGCCTCTGCCCTTATGGAACTAACATTCCAGAAGGACAAAAACAAAACAAAAAATGAGCAACCAGGGGACAATCGTGAGTGATAATGAATGCTAAGAAGGGAACAACAGGACTGAGACGGAATACTGCTGCAGAGAGGTTGGGTAGCAGAGTGAAAATGCTTTTGTTTGCATATTTAACCTGAAAATTGAAGAATGAGTAATAGATAAGTGAAAGGTGTGTGTATACCACACAAAAAAGGAAGCGGCTGATACAAAGACTTCGAGGCTGAATTTGGGATTTGAGACAGGAGAGAAGCCTCCGTTGATGAAGAAAGGTGATTGTGAGGGGCAGTGGGAGCAAGTGGGGCAGGGCTGGATTGCGTACACCTTCTTAGTCATTGAAAAGGAGTTTGAATCTTACCCTGAGCACCTGAGAAAGCCATTAGGGGTGTTCGTCAGGGAAAGTGGCTGTTCTCATCACGGTGGGGAAAACAGCTCTGCAGAAGAGCAAGGCCAGAAGCAGAGAGGTTGCTGGGAAGCTGCTACAGTCTTCGCAGGAGGACAGGCTGGCTGGGGCCAGGTGGCTGCAGTGAAGGTGGACAAAAGCACAAGGACTGGGACAGTGCTGGAGGGATGAACATGGAGGCTGAGGGGGTGAGAGGATTGAAGCTCGACTCAGCTTCCTGGGCCACATGTAATTGAATGTGGGGGTGGGGAAATGGTCTTGTGATAGGAATTGATTCTGTTTTGAACATGTTAGATCTAAAATATTTGTAAGCTTCCAAATAAACATGTCAAATTGGCAGATTCCAAGTTTTCTAGTGTGGAACTTAGACGAGAGGGTCCCACGACCTGAGCAATTACACAAATCAAAGAGTATTGCATTGTGTTCCAAAGAATAAAATAAATATCCCTCAGTGAAAAAAAAGAAATACCAGTCTGGGAGTCATCAATAGAATACAGTATTAGAAATAGTATTTAAAACTCTTCGAATAGGTGAGATCACCTGGAAAAAGAATTCAAAGAGGAGTATTTCTGGGAGAAATCCCTAAGAAACACTAACATTTAGAGATTGGGGAGGCGTAAAGAATCTCTCATGGAGCCTGGATAAAAGTGGCCAGAGAGGTGTAAGAAAAACCAGGAAGCTTCCAAGAACAAACAATTTAAGTAAGCAAAATTTGGACAAATAACTTATTCTTTCTGTTCCTCTATTTTCTCATCTCTAAAATAGAACAGTGTATTAGTCCTCCACTGCTGCTGTAACAAATAATAGCAAATTTAGTGGCTTCCAAAAGCAAAACTACATTATATACGTTTCTGTAGTTGGAAAGTCTAAAACATCTTTTCACTGGGCTAAAATCCCTGTGTCGGCAGGCCCGTCTGACATGACATCACTCTGCGGCCACATCTTGCTTTCACCGTCACAGGCTCCTGACTCTGACTCTTTTACCCCCTCCCCATGGAATTCTGTAGGCCCTTGTGAATACACTGGGCTCAATAATCCAGGACACGCTCTTTCTCAGTGGGGTTTCATGAGCAACCTTAATTCCATCTGCTCCTTAATTCTTTGCCAAATCATGTAACACAGTCACAGGTGTTTGGGATGAGGACACAGGCATCTTTGGGGACTATTATTCTGTCTACACAGAAAGTAATACTGTGTGCCACATAGGAGGGTTAAAGAGAAAATGAGTCAACACCAAGTACTTCTACCTGGCGTATTGTAAATATTCAATAAACATTGGCTGTTACTATAATTACTCCACTTCCACCTCTGCCACTTGACAGGGTGTTTCTCAGGTGCGTGTTGTACCATCTCTAACACAAAGTGGAGGTGCTCATGGAATATTTGTTGAATGAATACACGGCTCAGAGAATGCTCAAGAATACTTAGTAAATCGACTCGGTGCCTGTAGCACAGTGGTTGCGGTGCCAGCCACATATACCCTACCTGGCGGGTTCAAACCCAGCCCGGGCCAGCTAGACAATAATGACAACTGCAACAAAAAGTGGCCGGGCATTGTGGCAGGCACCTGTAGTCCCAGCTACTTGGGAGGCTGAGGCAAGAGAATTGCTTAAGCACAAGAGTTTGAGGTTGCTGTGAGCTGTGACATCACGGCACTCTACCAAGGATGACATAGTAAGACTCTGTCTCAAAAAAAATAAAGGGAAAAGAAAAAAGACTGCTTAGTAAAGAAATGAGTGCAAACACGCATGCCTCCAACAGAGGAACAAAAGCATGGCATTAGCACTGTTGGATTCTCCTTTTGCCAGAACCTCCCTCGCGAGGCAGGCTGGCAGTCCTCCAGGCGATTTCTCTCCTGGACTTCTCTATTCAAATCCATGGCTCCACTATTTGCTCACGTGTCCAACCACAGCGTTCTGCCACGGTATCTACTGAATCACCTATTCCCAATCTACTTCCTATCCATCGTTGGTTCCTTTTGACAGTTTTTTCTTCTTCATTCAATCAACTAACGTGACTTTAGAGTCTACTCTGTGACAGACACAGAACTAGACACCCCAAAAAGATGAATTCAACACAGGCGTAAAGAGGAGAGAATTCCAGCGCTCTTTCTTTGCGGTGCCTCACAGATCTCATTCCTGCTTTCTCTTCTTCCACCGGCTCTTGCTCTTGTTAGTTCTCCAGGCTTCTGTGGAGTCTGCTTCGCCCACTCTGCCACATTCCTCTGCTAAGACACTGTAGTGACACATCACGAATATGCCTGATATTTGCTTTCGTTCAGACTGTTCCCTCTCAGTTTTCTCAGCCCGTTTCTAATTCTACTCTTCCCAGGAGCCTTTTGACTTTGGCAACGTCTTTTCTCTTCTCCTTTAACCTTCCTTAGTATCACTGTCATTTTCAGTTTCTTAAAGACGTGCCTGGGGTTGTCAGCACACTGATACACTCTCTGTTCCCTCCCCACCAGGCTCTGAGTTTGTTCAGGGTGGTGCCTGAAGCTCCATAGACTGTAGATCCCATGTTCGAATCCTGAATCTGCTACTTTTGATCTCTGTGGCTTTGGGTAAGCTGCTTAATCTCTTTCAGTATCCTTATCTGCAAAGCGGGGTTAATTATATTTCCAATCGAAGGGTTATGGTGAGGATTTATTGAATAAAACACAGAGGCTAGAACACAGTAAGCGCTCAGCATCTGTTGAACTTTTGCACATCAGGATGATTGATAATTTGTTACTATTATTTATTTTGGGGTGAGCAGAAATTTAAATGTCAAATAACTCTTCCCAAATCAAGGAAGAACTAGGTTGAGAAGTCGCATCACTTCAACTCCACTTCTCAAAATATTATGAGCTGGGAGGAATATAATTGTTTTGAGGGTTTTGTCTTCTTCGTAAGCAGAAACCCAGAGTCATTCTATCTACTTTTACTTGCTTTGGTTTTACTATGTGTAAGATTATTTGAGGAAAATTTACATCCTATATAAAATTTCACATTCCGTATCATGGTATCTACCAACCCCAACTCTCAGTTGTACATTTCTCGACCCCAAACCTGTGATCTACTTGAGAGGAGTCTAGTGATTGCTCTCCATTGTGAGAAATTCCCAGAGCACCTGGAGGGCCTGTTCCAGAATGATCCATGACATCTCTCCCACTTACCTTCCTCTCTCGTTGTGATTTGGGTCTTGCTAGGAACTGCAGTGTAACATCCTAAGTGATTTAGACGATACAAATATCTGTTACAAGATTCAAGGGAAAGGCGAAATTGCCCCAGCTCTGTAGCTAGCTGGGAGTTATCAGAATGTACACCAGGACTCTAAGGTTTTGTTCAACTGTCATCCTCTGGGGGCAGAAAAGGAAATATCGGTGGTTTGAGAGTCCCTCTTTGCTTCAGCATAACCACAAATTGCAAATGTAAATCTTGTGGTGGTGTCAGTTGTAGAAGTAGGGCAGTCATATTCAAGAAGAGCTGAGACAACCTGGAAACCCCCAGACCCTGCACGGACCTGTTTCAGTTCAGAAAGTGATCGTATCAGTGTCTGGCTTGAACACTTCAAATGGCTCTCCGTTGCCAACAGAATCAATCTAGCTGTCTACGCCCAGCCTGTTAGGATGCCACAAAGCAAGCTCAGTTTTCTTTTCTGGCTTTCTGGCCGCCCGCCCGCCAGCAGCCACGTGGCACTTTCCATCATTCTCTGAACAAACACTCATATCCTGTAGCCTTGTGGCGGCAACGTGACGATGTAACTTTAAATGGGGCAATAGTCATATTCCGCTTCCAACTTCACGGGGTAGACAATCAGAGATGGTTACTTTATGCTAAGCAACATACAAAAACCACTTTGCACACATTAACCCATTTGTACTTTCATAACCATTATTTTTGCCAACTGTACAATGAGGAAATTCATGTGTTAGAAAATTGCCCAAGATCATACAGTCGGGAGATGAGATAGTTAGAAAATGGTGTAGCCGGGATTCCAACCTGGACAGGCTGGCTTCTGAGCCAGGACGACACAATAGAGAGATTGTTCTCGGGACTAATTGTTCTGCTGATGTTTGAACCTCCAGAAACCCTTCCTGCCTCTGCTGGCTTCTGCCAGCTTCACAAAACTTTCCTGGTTAGGGCTGAAGCTTGCAAAGGAGAAAATGGACAAAATCTCCCTCGAAGCCAGTGTGTTCCCTATAGCTACACCGTACATTTTAATTTGATAGTTTAAAAATTTTTTCTAAAAAGGACTGAACAAAGCTGAGAGTTCCTCTGTGTTTATTATCTCCCTTGCTGAGAACCCTTATCGAGTTACAAGTTAATAAGAGAAATGTTTATGTGAGCTGTATAATTTAACTAAGCTTTCCATGAGAATGCACTGAGTTAATTGGTAACAGCCGTGGGTATTATTAAAAACAACTTGGCCATACCTGGAGTGCCTTCGTAGCTGGGGGCTGGCCTGCAGGGGTTCTCCATCTTGACCAGGGGCTGGAATCACAAACAGTCCGTTTGAGAAATACCCAGAGACTGGGCCCCTCCCTAGACCAGTTACATTGTACTCTGGGAGAGAGAAAAGGGGGCTGAGGTGCTTCCCAGGCACTGGCAGTTTTTGACAGCACCATCCGTGATGCTAATGTACAGCTGGGGTTAGAGACATGGGCCAGAGGAAGAAGGTGTGTGCTTGTGTACTGTGTCCTTAACAGTGACCTCAATCCTCAGTGAACTTAAAACCTGAACAATGACAGGTCCTTTGTAAATATCCAAGATGCAGTCTTTTTATTTTTTTTGAGACAGAGTCTCACTCTGTCACCCTGGGTGGAATGCCATGGTGTCGTAGCTCACAGCCACCTCAAATTCTTGTCAGCCTCCCGAGTAGCTGAGAACACCACAATGCCCTGCTAGTTTTTCTATTTTTAGTAGAGACAGTGCCTCACTCCTCCGCAGGCTGGTCTTGACCTTAAGCAATCCACCTGCCTCTGCCTCCCAGAGTGCTCGGATTACAGGCAAGAGCCACCGTGCCTGGCCTCCAAGGTGTATTCTTAAAATGTGAAAAGTAGCATACTCTGAACAAACACATGAGCTAATGAAATACGAGAAATTTTAGATATGAGTTGTCCCTTGGAATCTTGTTTTTCAAACCGTGGACCGTGGATCTTCCTCCGTCTGCCTGGGAGCTGGTTAGAATGTGGAATGTCAGGCCCTCCCCCTCGGTCTACTGAAATAGAATCTGCATTTGAACCGGATCCACACATTCAAGAGTGGGAAGAGATCGTCTCCGAGAAGCACTGCCTTAGAGATCATCTCCAAGAAGCAGAGACCGTCTCTGAGAAACACTGCCTTAGGGATTATCTCTGAGAAGCAGGGATCATCTCTGAGAAGCACTGCCTTAGAGATCATCCCTTTAGCTCCCTCATTTGATAAGTACAAGAGGAGGAGACAGGGTACTTGAGGACGTCCCTCCCATCCAGAGGCTGTAACATCGCTGGCCTGGAGGCCACGGCCGAGGCAGCAGTGCTGATAAGCCATAACGATAAATTACTGCGGGCATCTTTCCCCTGAGTGAATTATCACCTTTTTGCATCAAGATTTTCCCAGGATATGGGATAAAAAATGGGGCTTTAACTGATGAACTCATATTTGATAAAGGGAAACCACTCTTAGCATACATGTTTTTAATATGTACATACGTATTAAAAGTAGAATTGACCCATAAAGTTTATCTTGGCCAAAAAGAGAAAAACTATAGTGGAGCTACTATAAAAAAGTTTTAAGAAAGAAAAGCATGCTTTAACCATGAAGCCATAAAATAGGATTATTTTCTTTGAACTGTAGTGGGTAAAGAGAAATCTTATATGACTGGGTTGGGTTTTATCCCAATGAAAGTTTCCATTTCAGTTACGTTAAAATTTGTTAGTATAATTTTTTTTACTAGGCTACAAATGTGTGATATGAAGAGAATCATTGTTTGTATCTGTCCACATCTAACATTATTTTATTCTCAAGCACTCAATTCTGCCAGTAGTATTGGAAGGCATGATGTTACCAATCGTGGTCACTTGATCAAATAATCTCATCTCTTTTGGCCTAAATCCTAAAGCAAAACCAGTCCCATTGTCCGAGAAGAGAGGGTGAGGGTGCGTCTCCGAGCTGGTGTGGGGTCCAGGCTCCAAGTGTGGTCCCCGCGCACGTACTGGCTGAGCAGCACCGCCTTGCCTGGTCCCTGACACTCTACGTGGCATCTGTCATCTGTGTGGGCAGCTTTGCTGCTGCACTTAGGACCGCATGACCTGCGTCCACTTTGTCTCAGCTGTCTATTCCGCTCCAAAATTTCCCAAACTTACTTAGGGTTTCCTTTGTTCTTCTCATCCCTTCATGCCCAAGCTCAGAGGCCCATAGGCTGAGAGCACAAAGCATGGGCATTTCTCCAAACCTGCTGCAGCTGACCCTGCACCTCAGTGTTTAGGAATCTCTCCTGCCATCCTGCGTGCAGAATGCCTCTTCTTTTGGTGAGAATTGCTCTTACACAATCACACATTCCTTCTGCTCCGCGATTCATGTTGTGAACTCCACTCTCTCATTTGACCAGGTTGTGGCTCTTAATATTTAAATGGAATTCATTTTTTGGGGGAGAATTTAAAAAACTCTTTTGTTCTCTCTCAATGCCTGGATCTTATAATTGACAAAGGTCTCCCCAGTTGCTCAAAAGCTAGGTCCTGAGCAGTCTTTGAATTGACACCATCACATGTTACAGGTGCTCACAGTGACATATACCAATAATATGTCAACCTCCCATTGCAAAAGTAGGACTCCAGTGTTATTTAGCAGTCAAGTGGGCATTCTTTATTTGATTATTAAGGTACTTCACTCCCTGGCAGCACCTGGCATATTGCCCGTATGTTTTATAATCGGCCTCTGCCTCGCCCTATACCAGCAGTCAAGATGTGGAAGGGCCCAAGCCTTGCTTTCTATTTTCTTGTCAGGTATTTTTCATAATAAAATTAAATATTTCCCCTATGTATTACTATTTCTTAATCCAAGCACGGCTCCTACAACATCTCAAAAGAAAAGAGAACCCCAGAAAAGAAAAAATTACAAATGAAGGAAGATTGTTCAATGAAAAATGGACAGCTGACTGCCTTTTTGTGGAGGCAAATAGTGAGACACGCTGCTTAATTTGTAGGGAATTTGTACAAGTTTTCAAAGACTAATTTGAAAAGACACTATATGCAAAAACGTGCTGCCAAATTCAATGTGTATAAAGGATTGTGTTGTGAGGATAAAATAGCAGAAGTGAAAAAAAGTCTGCTCAACAAAATTTGTTTTAGAAAGTAACAACTCAGGCAAATTCCATTGTAAAAGCTAGTTATGTGGTAGCATATTTGATAGCAAAAAAATCAAAACCATTTACTGATGCTGAGTTTCTTAAGCAATGCACAGGAAGTATGGCAGATATGATTTGTCCTGAAACAAAGACAGATATTTCCAAAATCAGTTTGTCTCACCAGACTATAGCCAGGCCAACTAAAGAAATTGGAAAATCTATCGAAAGAAGTTTGGAGAGTAAAACTGCTAATTTTGAACTTTGTGCCTTGGTGATGGATGACAGCACTGATGCTACAAATACGGCTCAACTTGCCATTTTTATTAGAGGTATTGATGACGAATATAATGTTACTGAGGAAATGGCTTCCTTAGTGCCATTAAAAGATAAAAGACCAACTAAATCAAGAGATTTATATGAAGCAGTAAAAAATATGTTAAAGCAATTTCCTTTGTCCATTGTCAACATGTCTGGTATAGTTACTGATGGTGCCTTGGCAATGGTAGGTGAGATAGAGGGACTTGTAAAATTAACAGAAGATGATGCCATTGCTGCCCCAAACTCATGTTTGATCAAGTATCATTCCATAGTACATCAAGAAAATGTATCTGTACAAGCTTTAAAAATGGAGAATGTCATGCAAATCATCAAGACTGTGAATTTCATAAGGGCCAAGACGTCAAATTATTACCAGTTCCGGGAATTCCTTCAAAGTACTGATGCTGGTTATGGCAACATCTTTACTTTTCCGAAGTAAGATGGCTACCTCAAGGCCAAATGAGGAAAAGGTTTTATGATTTGCAACATGTTATCAAGGGTTTTATGATTTGCAGCATGTTATCAAGTTGGTAATGGTATCAAAAACCAAACCCATGCCAGAATTTGACAACGAAAATGGGCTTATAAATTTAGCATTTTTAGTGAGAATTTAACTGCTCATTTGAATGAGTTAAATATGGGTCTTCAAGGTGAAAAACAACTTATTAGTATAATGTTTCAAACTATAATAGCATTCCAAATGAAACTAAAATCATGGCAAGCTCAAATTAAGGCAAACATATTTTATGTGTTTTTGACTCATTGGCTAACCATAGTCCTATGAACAGCAAAAAATATGCAGCTTTGTTTTTCAATTTGATACAAGAATTCTAAAAGAGATTTTAAGATTTGAGGGAAAATAATCAATTTTTGGTGCATTTATGACTATTTTCAGTCAAATTAATATGTTACCTGCCAATTTTCACATGGAATGCACAGAGGTGACATTCAACTGAAAGTAAAATTTGATCATGTTTCTTTACTGGACTTTTATAGGACCTGTCTTCCCAGAGACAAGTATCCTTCACTTCACAATCACACCTCATTTATATCATCCCTTTTTGGCAGCACCGACATTTACAAGAAAGAAGCATTTTTGAGAATGAAGCACATAAAGAGTCAAATTAGAACCAAAATATCTGATGAGTACATTGAGAACACACTGAGAATTGCAGCTTCTTCCATCAAACCCGACATTGATTCATTAGTTTCTTAAATCCAATGTCAAATATCCCACTAGTTTTATGTTGCCCACTTTTCTTTTACTTTTATAATAAAAATATTTTTAAACCCCCCCAAAGCTGTTTCATTACTTATACATGTACATTTTCTATCTTAGTAATCACAAACTTGGGACCTGCTTGATGATTTTAAAAGACTCTCTGAATGGGCCACTGCATGATTAGGATTATTATGTGAGGACTCTTGCTTTTCTGTGGCAGTGGATATCATGAAACTTTTGCACAGACTTTTTTATTGTTCATCAGCTTGCGTTAGTGTTTGTGGACTTAATGTGTGGCCCAGGACACCTGCTTCTGCTTAGTGTGACCCAGGGAAGCCAGGAGTTTGGACAGCCTGTTGTAAAAGCTGCCTGCATGCCTTGGCTTATAGCCCCTTCCTCCACCTTCACAGCCAGCTATGCAGCCTCTCACTTTTACTGCCATCTTCATAGCTCCTCCTCCAGGACACCTGCCTCCTTCTTATAACCTTTGTGATTATACGGGGTCCACTCCGATATCCATGATACCCCCATGTAAAGATCCCCCAACTCAGTCACATCTGCAAGTCCCTCTCGCCATGTAAGGCAACCTATTCAAGGCTGCGGGCATTAGAATATAATGGCACTTTTGTAAAGGCACTTTTGGTAGGGCAGTGTTGGGGGTATTATTCACCACAGGGGTGCCAGGGAGAGGACAAGGATGAGATGTAAATGGTTGGGAAGTTTTCTTAGAAACAAATTTATATTTTTCTTCTTTCTCTTTTCTCATTTAAGCACAGAGGCAGGCTCTGACCTTTCTCAGAGAGGGCAGAAGGCAGAAGTTGCTGCCAAGACACTTCCCTTTCTGGCTTTTCAGTTTCTCTGTCTTTTTTCCTTTCTTTCCTCTCTCTCTCTCCCCTGCTCCTTCCCTCCCCACTTTCTATTTCTTTCTTTCCTTTCTTTCTTTTGAGACCTAACCTCACTCTGTTGCCCAGGCTAGAGTGTTCTGGCGCCCACCTAGCTCACAGCAACCTCAAACTACTGGTTCAAGTGATTCTCCTGTATCAGCCTCCCAAGCAGTAGGGACTACAGGTTCCTGCCACAATGCCTGGCTGGTTTTCTATTTTTAGTAGAGATGGGGTCTCATCCTTGCTTAGGCTATTCTCGAACTCCTCAGCTCAAGCAATCTACCTGAGTTGGCCTCCCAGAGTGCTCGGATTACAGGCACGAGCACCTGACCCCACCCTGACTTTTGGTTTTTAAAAACCTAAGTGCATTGAAGAGGATGTGCTGGGTGTCCTGGAGGGAGAAGTAAGAGAAGCATGGATGGAGGTGTTTCCCCTGGTTTGGGGGCAGGTGGGTGGGATCTCAGGGAAAGGATTGCTTGGCTCTTGGCCTTTCCAAGATTCCTGTGCCCCCAGGCATGGCCCAGAATCAATCAGGATAGCTGTTGCAACACAGACCATGGGAGGCCCCAGTGACTGAAGTCTGGAGGAATCTCCCTGGTCTTGGCCCTGCCGGGGGCAGGAGGGGGTGCTGGTTAAGAATGACAACAGAGACTGAACTATACCCCAGCATAATGGATGGGGGTTTGAAGTAAAAATAAAGTGGTTTGAGGAAAATAAGAATATCCAATATTTCAACTTTCTCTTTCTTTTTTTTTTTTTTTTTGAGACAGAGTCTTATAATGTCGCCCTTGGTAGAGTGTCGTGGTGTCATAGCTCACAGCAACTTCAAACTCTTGGGCTTACACAATTCTCTTGCCTCTGCCACCCAAGTAGCCGGGATTACAGGTGCCTGCCGCAACACCTGGCTATTTTTTTTGTTGTTGTTGTCATTGTTGCTTAGCAGGCCCAGGCCGGGTTCGAACCTGTCAGCCCGGGTGCATGTGGCCGGCACCCTAAGCACTGAGCTACAGGCACCAAATCTCTTACCTAACTTTCTAAACCAAAAATGTAAAATGAAATGATATAATTGCCATAAAGGGCATATAAACAATACAGCTAAGTTTCTTCCTTCCTCTCCACGCTGAGTTGGTGGGACTGCGGTCAGTCGACAGGGGGCTGTGCGGCAGCCGCTCAGCATACCAGGGAGGATGTGGAGGGGACCTTGTTCTCATTCTGAGGGTCAGGAAAGACTTGTTGGAAGACCTGACATTGAAGCTGACCGGGAGAGTCCAAACCTTGGTGACTGTGAAAATAGTGATAAAAGGAGGACGATGGCAAGAAGAGCTTCTCTACAAGAAAGACGGCCCAGGGTCGAAATTCAGCCTGTGTCTGGGAGCCAAGCTAAGCACCCTGACCCGGGGCCCCTGACCTGGGAGCCCTGCTTCTGGTCCCCTGCAGGAAGGGGCAGGCACTTTTCCTGTTCCTCTCCCCTCCCCCACAGGGGATGCCTTGTAGATATCCTCACAGGTGGCCCTGGGCAGCCGCGAGGGGAAGAGGCTGAGTTCCGTTTGTACCTCACTGAGTGAGGAAACCTTCTGGACAGCTCAGCCTGAAAGTGTGTGTCCGGTACTCAGGAGAAGTGCACTTCAAGTCCAGGTTGTGACTTATCCGAACAGACAACGGGCCCAGGCAGGGAGAGGAAGCAGAGACGGCCGAGAGGACAGGGGCGAAGAGAACCTGGGGACGACTGTACATCGGTGGAACTCAAAATGCATTTCTCACATTTTTTTATTAATAAATCAAAAGATGGTTTAGATTTTCAGGCCAGTCCCCGCGGCATCGTCGGATGTGGCCAGTGATACCGAGAGCACAAGAGGAAGACATCATTCTTTATGATCTTGTTTCCATTTGTTCCCGTTTCCAACTGGGGATTCTCACAATCCCAGGACCGAAAGTGCCCTCCTTGCCTCTCGCTCCCATCCCTCACTCGTACTGGCCCAGCTTTCACCTGTGTCCTGGTGACAGTGGGGACATGGGCCCGGGGCTTCCTGCCAGGGGCTGGGGGGAGGAAGGAGGGCACGGCGGCTGCAGGAAGCGTCTGTGGAGCTGGTGAGAAGGGGGTGAGAGCAGCACAGGGAGGCGGCCCGGGAAGGACATCAGAGGGCCACGCAGGGCTCTCCCACGGCTGTGGGTCTTAGAAAGGAGAACAGAAAGGGAGAGGAAGAAAGGACAGGTGGGGGGAGGGCTGCCCCAGCTGGCTGGTGAGCACGGCCTGGAACGGAATTCCGCTGGGAGAGACACCCAGTGCTAGGTAATTGCAAAACTTCATCTCCCTGTCCCAATTGTCCACTGAAAAGTTCAAACTTGAGGCCCGCCAGAGCAGTAACACATTATTGGCTATTCTACTATCCCGTCACCTCCCCTATGTAAGGTGCTTTGTCTTTTGCTCTCTCTCTTTTCCCTCTCTGCCCTCTCTCTCCCATATCTCTCTCTCTCTCTCCCCCCCGTCTCCCCCCGTGTCTCTCTCTCTCTCTCCTCCTCTCTCTACCTTCTCTCCTCTCCTCTCTTCCCCCGTCTCTCTCTCTCCTCTCCCCTCCTCCTTAATGCTGCTTTGCAGCATCCCCCACCAATAAAGATCTTTCATAGCAGCCTTGGTGTTCTGTGAGGTTTATGCTGGTCGAGTGCCCCCTTTCACCCAGGGTCCATTAAAGATCTGGGCAGCAGGGATTAGTGGCATCCTGGCTTCATCAAGTGAACAGTCTAACAGATCACTGCCTGCCGTCCTCAACATTAGAGAATCAAACATGGGATAGAAGTATCATCAAATTTGTAAACTCTACAATTTACCATTAACAATGATTCTTATACAATATCTAGCTGGCCTTGCATTGTTTCGAGGAGAAAAGCCACCTGAGACAGGACCAGGCCTGGGATGAAAGCTAAAAAGTAGTTTGAAAATTTTAAAACTATATTTGAAAAATCAAACATACATAGCAAAAACTTAGCAGCTTATAGGTCTAGGCAACCCTCTGACTAATATAGTATAAATACAAATTTACAAATAAAAGATAGTCACATTCACTGAATACAAAATGCCAAGAAAAACAAAATCTACTATCTGTTGGAAAAAGTCACTTAAAGTTTTGTTGACTTAATCATGAGTCAACTAAATGATTGTTATTTGTCTCAAAGCATAGGTGAAACAAAAGAAATGTAAAAAATGGTTTATTTACTTACAGTTTGAAGTCGAATTGCATGCTAACATTTAAATTAAAGAAAGTTGAATAGCTTAACATGATTATAAAATGGAATTTATCATCATTAAGAAAATAAAACTCCAGGATGAATATTTCAAAGACCTTGGGAAGGTGGGATAGTCATCAGCATATACAGAGTTCTAGATTCTGTGAATTCTGGAATGATACTGACCTGGAAATCTTTGTGCTGCCTTGGAAGAAACGGTATTTGTCTGCAATTGCTCACATCGAAAGCTCAAATAATAAGACAGAAGGTTGGCCATATTATGACCTAATTACAACTGAAAATTGTTTGATTTGCTTGGGCTTATACATATGGTGAACATTTGGGAATTATAGTCTTGTTGTTAGCAGACCTTTTTAACTAAAAGCAGTAAAATGAACACAGACTTTGGACTTTTAGCTGGATCACTCTTTTATCCACATAGCCATTCCTGCTTCATATTTGGAGATTTAGCTAGCAATCTTAGGAAATTTGCATGCCAGTAAAGTTGACTCCAAAAGAAACTTGGAGAACATGAATTGCGTTCAAAGTTCAGCCAAAATAAAGAAGTAGTTCCATGACAGCATGAGTTGCCAATAATAATGTTATAAAACAATGTTTTCCGGAAGCCAACAGTCAATTTTTTTTTTTTTTTGCCTGCATGCAATAACTCAAGCCATACTTAGTAAACAGAAATTCTGGAAACAATTTAAAACAATGGATCTCCATTAGCATGGCACATACAAATAGAAAGTTAAAGTTTGAGAACTTACTCATGCAAAGGTCACTTAGAAGGTTTTCCACAATGATGGGATTTGAGTCAAGAAGCATTCGCCGAATGCCTATGATGTGGTCGGCTTTTTAAGGGATGGTGGTGGATGGGAAGTGGGACTAAGGAAACATCTTACCTAAGACATAGTCTCTGACTTGGAAAAGCCTTCACTGATTTGGAGGATCAAGCAGGAAACATGTGACTCCTGGGCAATGCGAGGTTACGCATTTCAGAGAGCAGTGAAATGCCTGTCAAGGGCAGTGGGTGGTCACGGGAAGTGGACACAGTGCAGGCCGGTGGGGGCTCTCCTGGGCTAGGCAGGGTGTGATAAGGGAAAGCGCACAGACAGGGCATGGTAGGCAGCGACGTGGAGGGGCTAGAAGCAGGAAGGCTAACGGCGGGGAGGGGACCAGCAACTTTCTGGGGTTTGGAGTCAGCTTTGCTCCTGCCTCCTCCTTCCCTCACTGAATCTGCCCCTTTTGCGTCCAACCCAACTCCATTTCTTAGCTCTGCCTCAGCCCTGGGCCTCTCCAACCACGGTCTTCCTTTTTTCTCCACCCAGGCTTGTTTTTCCTGCATCAGGAGTTAGATGGCTTGGGTCTAACTCCTCGGAAGGGAGGGGAGTGGCTCTCATTAGGCCAGTCATGACCTCAGGTCGCTACGTTTGTCTTAACGACCAGACAAAGAAAGTGAGCGTGACAACGGCCTGAGAAGCGTATGGTTAAAAATGCTTCTATTGGCAAATGTTATGGGATGTCTGTGTTACCATGATTTGAAACAAACGCAAACACTTTCCCCTTGAACTAAGTAAGGGGAGTTTCTGTTTTGTTAGGGAAAGTTATGGGCAGTGTAAAAACCCCTGGCTTAGCAATTTGGAATATTTTCCTTCTCTCAAAGAATCAAAAAATGTAGAAATGAAAGGCAGGGAGAATTTTAGCCTCTACAAGAATACCATGCCCACCTCTCTCCACACGATTGAAGTACAAATTATGTGTAATTTCTTCAGTCTACTCACTTCCTGTTGGCACATCTGTTGTAGGTACCTTAGGTAGACAGTGTGTGACCCCAAGGACCCCGCGTTGGAGAATAATACTACGTTTAACAGTGTACATATCTACATTTGCCTGGGGGCAATTCTTGGTTCCTTCACTTGCCAGTCTGGCAAATTATTTAACCTCTTTGCACCTTATTTTCGCATCTTTAAAGAGAGTTAATAATGATTAAGTCAGTTAGAAACTGCTTAGAACAGTCATCAGCACATAGCAAATAATGTGTGTTAACCACAACGCTCGCTATTCCTCGATCAGTGCTGCAGATATACTTCGGAATTACACCAGGGACACAGAGTGGACCATCTCTAGAGGTACCAGCAACCCAGGGTCTGGACAAGAAAGGATGGGCAAGGGAGCTTAGCTGAGGAGCCACCTGTGCCCAGCCTTTGCCAGCACCAGTGGGACCTCCAGACATGGGCTTTGTTCTGAGTTCCCACAACCTCTGCGAACACGTCTACAGTGACAGGTCGAAGTGGAGGGCTAAGGAGGTTTTGTTTACGAGCAGAGATACCAAGCAGAGACTTGATAGGATGTAAACATCTTGTGAAATAGTTTAAAAAAACTATTTCTATGGATAGAAGAAATTAGAGTTGGACTTGGGGATCCATGTCTGTAAACATGAACTTAAGGAATGGAAGGAGGACAAGGCACCAAAGAACAAGCAATTAAAGAGAAAGAAGAAGGAGCAGAGAAGATGCAGGTGCCGGACATGAGGACAGAAGTAGAAGAGGGATTGTTACTTGTGATCGGACTAGATACTTAATACCAGAATCAGAACCTGGGTCTCTTCTACCTGTAGTTCACCAAACATTTCTCAGAAACCTACGATTCTGTGGTTCTTATGGTTGTACAGCAAATTCTGCCCATGCATCCCCCTTCAGAACAGACAGTTGACACTAACTCAGATAGCCCGGTTCATGAAGCAGCCGTGACTGCCCCTTCTCTCTGCCACTAGTATCTCTTCTGTTTTCCTGAAGCAGAGATGCTAATTTTGTATATGGTCTTGAGGATTTTGAAATTACAATCATATATTTTAAACTCTTTGCATTTTTTTTTTTGAGACAGAGCCTCAAGCTGTCACCCTGGAGAGAGTGCTGTGGCTTCACAGCTCACAGCAACCTCCAATTCCTGGGCTCAAGTGATTCTCCTGCCTCTGCCTCCCAAGTAGCTGGGACTATAGGCGCCCGCCACAACGCCCGGCCATTTTTTGGTTGCAGCCAACATTGTTGTTTGGCAGGCCCGGGCTGGATTCGAACCCGCCAGCTCAGGTGTACATGGCTGGCGCCTTAGCCCGTTGAGCTACAGGCGCCGAGCCAACTCTTTGCATTTTAAAATGATACAGCTTTGTGTTTAATTTGAAGAATTTATTTCCTTTCTCAGCTCTGCATTTCCAGTTACATTTAATGTGTGATGGACTGATGTGTAGCTGCTGATTCATGATGTTCCCCTGAGCAACTCACTTGACCCTGTGTCCCAAGCTCCTCATCCAGGAAACTGCCAATTAATTTTTAATAAAATATCTCAAAATGATCCTGAAAGTCCTATCCCAAGGACTTCTAAATCTATTTAAGACTCTCCTCCTCCTTCTCTGATGCCATCATCTTCTTCTTTCCCTAACTCCTCTTCCCGCATGTAGCCACATCCAGGCCTCAAGCTGTGGCTCTCGGGTCATCTATTTTGTTATGAGCCCAATGCAGTCCTCTTTCTCCCTCCCAGGCCACCAAATTCCTATGTAAAAGTCCTAATCCCAACGTAATGATATATTGAGGTGGGGGGGGGGTCTTTGGGAAGTAATTAATTTTAGAGCAGGTCATGCAGGTGGAGCCCCCACAATGGGATTAGTAGTCCAATAAGGAAGAGATATCAGAGTTCTTTTTCTTTATAACACACACACACACACACACACACACACACACACACACACACACACACACACACGGTCATTTGAGGATACAGGGAGGCGGTGGCCATCTGCAACCCAGGAAGACCAGGAAGACGGCCCTGACCAAGAGCTGAATCTTCCAGTACTTTGGATCTTGGACTTCCCAGACTCTAGAACTATGAGAAATGAATGCCCATTGTTCAAGCTACCCAGTCTACGGTATTTTGTTGTAGCAGACTGAGCTAAGACCCGTCTCACAGTACTAATCGACCCTAAGGTCTTTAACTCCTCTCTGCTGACTTCTCCCACTTCTGGATCTCTGCTCTTCTCATTTAACTGCACTCTACTTCTTTCTTTGCCTCCATTCAGGTGTCGTGCAATTAGCCCAAGCTGAATGAGTCCAGATTCAACATGGCGCTGTCTACCATTTTTAACAAAGTATCTCAGAATGATCCTGTGAAATAAACCTATCCCCAGGATTTCTATACCCATTTGACTCTCCTCCTCCTTCTCTGATACCATCACCTTTTTCTTTCCCTAACTCCTCTTCTGGCTCCCCGCATGTAGCCACATCCCAGGGCTCAACGAGACTCTTGCCCGATGTTTTCCCTTTTCTTCACTCTTATGTACATTCTATTGACAAACTCTAAAGATTTTTGTTGATTCCTAATGAGAAGTACCATATTCTGCCTCTAAAATGGTCCCTATTAAACTATAATTCCTATTTGGGTATAATCTTTTACAACTAAAAGGATAAAGACTATATCTTGTCTTTATATCCCTATAATTCTTTTTTTTTTTTCTTGAGACAGGATCTTGATCTGTCACTCAGGCTAGAATGTGGTGGCATCGTCATAGCTCATAGCAACCTCAAATTCCTGGGGTCAAGTGATCCTCCTGGCTCAGCCTCCCTTGTCACCATCATATTCACCTATTTTTTTTCTATTTTTAGTCGAGATGGAGTCTTGCTGTTTCTCAAGCTAGTCTTGAACTCCTGAGCTCAAGAAATCTTCCTGCCTTGGCCTCCCAGAGTGCTAGAATTAGAGGTGGGAGCCACAGAATCTGGACTACTTGTGAATTTGTTTTTAGAGATAGGATTTTTCTCTGTAGTACTTGCTGGGGTGCAGTGGCACAACACTAGCTCACTGCAACCTCCAATTCCTGGGCTCAAGAGATCCTCTTGCCTCAGTCTCCCAAGTGGTGGACTAAAGATCCATGGCATCACTCCTGGCCTCCCAAAGTCCTAGACCACTGCACCAGGCCAACATCATTGAATTTTTATTTCCAATCCTTGCCCTTCTCCTATCAAAACACAGAAGGAATGAGGAAAAAAGTCTTCTAGATGAGGTTTTCTACTTCCCCTACCACAAAGCCTTCCTTTTACTTAAATAACCCACCCCTCCAATGTGAAGTTTCCAGGAGAATCTGGTTTCCTGGGCTCCCTTATTCCCCACCAGGCTGGAGAAGCTGTTAAGGCCTGTCCCCTTGGTGAGACTAGGGCATATTTAGCTCCTTTGGCAATTGCACTTCCAAACAAAAGGGCCAAATCCTACTTACCTGGCCGCTCAGGACTCAGCCTAAGGATTTCCCCTTGTGAAGTGAGTAAGGATAAAACATGTGTTTTCAACTTGTCACCAGGTTCTTGTTTCTCTGAAGTCAGGTGTCTGACATGAAAATTCTGGTTGATGGCTTTTGTCGCAGCCGCATTATCTTTACTTACTCTCTGGCTTCACCTCAGACCCTGCCCCGACTCCTGTCGGCATCCTCCCTCCGCCTGTCTGGGACTCTCTTCTGCAGCCTCATCTGGAGCCTGCCCTGAATGCCTAGCTGCCACCACTCAGTTCCGGGCTCCAGTCCCCAGGAAGCCGAGGAGCCACCCCAGGCTGTCCCCTGGTGCCTCAGATCCCCCTGGCTGACATGTAGATCTAACCAACCCGCCTCCCCCAGCGCCAGAGCTTCCTGTGTCTGCAGCCGAATCGCCGTTCCCATTCTCCCTCTTCTCAAAACCTCAGCCCCTTTTGGCCTCTTTCCCTTTTTGCTTCTCTCTGAAACTCTCCCCTCCCTCCCACCCCCGGCCTAGCCCAGCGCTTTTCCAGACCTGTCTCCAGGGTCCTCTCTTCTCCCACCGCCACCTGCTCCCCATGTGCACCCGGATGGGGGAGAGGGGACCCAGTGTCCCCACCCCCAAATCGACCCTCCTCTGGCACTGCTGGCCTGGGTCCTGGGATTCCCCTGCTGGAACACGAGATGAGTGCAATCAGTTCCAGTCCTTCAGGCCTGGCCTTCAGGGCCTTCTATCCTCCAGCCCCCACCTGCCTTCCAGCCGCGACCACGGCATTGTAGTACAAGCCTGAAGCCCTGCTGGACTGATGTTTTGGCCATATTACAGTCCCACTTTGAACTTCCTGCCTCTATGCTCTGCAAAACTTCTTCTTTCTTATCTTTTTCTCTGCAAGTACTGCCCCCTTCTTCAGTTCCTGGCGAGGACTTTGTTTCAAATGACACTTAACCCATTCTCTCTGTGGGCAGTTTGTGTTGCTGTCACATCTCTCCAGGGGATTAAAGGTTTGTCTTACCATCTGTATGTACCCTGTGTCTCCTAGCATGCACTCACTCAGTGTGGAAATGAATGAACGCTTACATCAAATAGCCAATTTACTGTTTAGACTTCTTGACTCTGGGCGAGAATCGCTCAGGGGCGGCCAATTGGCTGTAACATCAAAGCAAGCCCGTCTTGGCAAAAAGATGTCCACATACCACTATAATTTTTCACTGTAATTTTTGTTTCTAATAAAGTAAAATACAGATTGTTCTAATGTTTTAGCAGGAGAACACTGGAATGAAAATTGTCATTTGCAGAAGGAGGCCCAGCTCTCCTGCTGTGGTGATTTTCGTTGCCTGTGTGGCATACCCTTTCACTTTCTCCCTGGTGCTCTGTGTCCCTTCCTTGACCTCTGCTGCCCACTGGTCAGGAGAATGGGAATGTGACAGTTAAGATCCAGTCTCGGGAGTGCATTTGCTTAGTGAATATCCTCGGGCTGGGCCCTGGACCCAATTAGAGTCTCTGGTGGAGCTGACAAGAAGGTGGCTGTGAGGATGTGACCCCAGAACATCTCTGCCTGGAAACCAGTAGCCTCCTTATTGCCAAACCCCCCTTCATCTCTCATAGAAAATCTATCAAGAAATTCTGTTGATTCTAATTCAGATCTGCCCATCTCATCATCCCCCTCGTCACCAACCAAGGCCAAGACACGGCCTCCCCTGCTCTGGGAGGTGCTTTTCCAGCCTCATCTACAGCAGCCTCCTGCCTGCTCAGAGGCTGCAGCCGTGCCGTCCTCTCCTCTGGCCTCCGGCTTCTGCACGTTTGCACGCGTCCCTCCTGCCTTGTTTATCACTGCTCTGGAATACTTTGCCACCTGCAGGTCTCAGTTCATTGTCACTGCTGAGAGGTCTCCCCTGAAAGTCCTGTGCATACCTTCTCTGCTCCCCAGCTTCTTTTCCTGCTTCATCCTGCTTATTTATTTATGGTACTAATGACGATGCATGATCATCTTGTTTAATTTATTTACCTTCTGCTTTTTCTCCTGGAATGTCAGCTTCCCACGGGTAGACTCTTTCCCTGGTCTTCTGTTACATCTTCATGTTTACCAGTTCAAGTTATAAGTGTTTATGGAATAATAAAATGAAACTAATTCCCTCTTCAGTGTTTTTTCTCTTTATTGAAACTCCTCCTCCTGTGGCATTTCAGACATAGTATTGTGCCTGTTACCTGCCTTGCACTTTCTCCCCTACCATCCTGTGAAATTCTGCCTTGGCTTTCTTCTCTTTGGTCTATGTCCCAGAAGGTAAGTTTCATGAAGCCAGGGCTGTGTCTCCACTGTACCCTTAGTGCCTACAGAGTAAGGGCCTGGTAAAAGTTAGGTGATGATTTCTTTCCCTTGGCACTCCATGGCTCAGTGCTTCATGCGTGTGTCACACCCGTTCCTTTATACAGTCAGGACCGACCTCCTGATCATCTGTCCTACACTGTCAATTTCTGCCACATGCTTGCCCCTGGGGGTCTTGTGGATGCTTCCAAATTGGTATTCACAGTTGAACTCATCACCTTCGCTATTAAATGTTCTTCCTCCTCAGTTCCTTTCTGAGTTCCTCAGCCATTTCTGATAATGATACCATTATGTTCTTAGTCACCCGGTTTGGAGTCCTTTCCCACTTACTCTGCCACATTGTTTGTTTGTCAACCCCAGTTGCTCTCACCTCCCATTCATCCCCTTTCCTCTGGTCCCACTGCTCGAGCCTCATCGGTTCTCAGCCTCCCTGGTTTCCAGCCTCCTTCATGCCCTTCCTCACTGAAGCTGGTCCACTTGCGACTCTTACTGCAGCCCACATCTAGACTTCTTAAAGTAGCCTCCAGCTTGAAAACATCACCTGTTCTCCAGAATGGCTATAATAAAGCTAGGCTGAAAATTTAGAATCCTTCACTCTCTGCTCCAAACTACTATTCCAATTGTACATCTTTCCTTCTTCTTCTTCTTTTTTTTTTTTTTTTGAAACAGAGCCTCAAGCTGTCACCCTGGGTAGAGCACCGTGGCATCACAGCTCACAGCAACCTCCAACTCCTGGGCTCAAGCAATTCTCTTGCCTCAGCCTCCCAAGTAGCTGAGACTACAGGTGCCCACCACAATGCCCTGCTATTCTTTTTGGTTTTTTTGGTTGCAGTTCATCTTGGGCTGGGTTTGAACCCGCCACCTTCAGTATATGGGGCTGGTGCCCTACCCACTGAGCCAGTGGCGCTGCCACCATCTTTCCCCTTCTTTTAAGCTTTCTCCCCTCTAGCAGTCCTGACTCCTGAGTTCCTGGTGTCTGTACTGCATTTTTCTTCTCTGGTGCCTATACTCATACAATTCACTGTGACTCCAATTCCTATCGACCATTTGACATATGATTGCACTTAATGCTATTTGACGGGATCCTATTTACCTTATTAAATGATAAACTCTTTGAATGGAGGGCCTATATGTCTAATTCATGTCTTTAACCTCCATATGTCCAAAATGGCACTCTTCCCAGAGTAGATAGGTGGTACCCATCTGTCAAATATTGAGATTTTCTGTAAATGTGTTCAGGAGCATGGCAGAGTTAGCTTCAAATTCTAGCTATCTTGAGAAAATAATAAACTTCTCTAAACCTTGGCTTCCTGCAAAATTGGAAGAATGATGTTTACCGCATAGAGTTATTATAAGAATTAAATGTGCTGGTACCCAGAGCACACTTGGTGCCTAGTAACTCCTAATAAGTGTTATTGTAAAATGAATCATCAGACCACTCTGTTCCTTCCTTGATCATGTGGAAGTATAAAATCTAAAGCACCCACGAGCATGAAAAGCTCCTGACCCTTCTTATCCACAGGATTAGAAAGACTTAGAGTTGCCCTCCTCCTGTTACACTCAGTTTCTTTTTCATCTTCAAATCACAGGAATGTAGAAGCGGAAAGTGCTGTGATAATGCCGTACGTACATCCCTCCCCCCAATGCCTTGTCCTTATGAGACTAAGCCGCAGGTGGGCGAGCCCCACATGGCAGCCCCCAGGGGACTAAGCACCGTGTCTGGCGCCGTTCAGAGTTCCCTGATTTCGCTCCACTTGTGGTACCCCTGCTGACTCTGCCGTCATGCTTGACTAGCCAGTGTTGCTGGTGAATTCCTGGGCCAGCTCCTCTCTCTCACTCCACTCACTAGCCAAAAGCCTAGAGTTTTTTCCATGACTATGGTGCAGGCAGTTCTGGGCCAGAGACTTGAGTGGACTTAACTCTAAGACAGCACATGGGATCAGGAAACCTGAGGGTCAGTGCAGCAGCTGGGGGCTCAGGTGCCCTAAAATGTGGCTGTCAAGCCCACTTCTTCAGAAAGTGTTGTTTCCCTTAAAAGAGCTATGTAGGTCAGCACAAAGGCTTTGAGACAGACTGATTTATGGTTCATTATTCCACTTCTAAGAAACAGAGCCCTTCCTTTCTGATTCACTTGTGCAAAATATCCACTTGCTCAGCTCCTTGGTATTGCTGGAACGGCTTCATTTCTTTCCGTCCATGCATGTTAACACTGTCACAATGACCCATGTATTGGTAGTCAGGCTCCTTGAGACACGTGCAAAAGACAAAGAAAAAAGCAGAACATTGAACTCCATGGTGTTCCAACTTACAGAGAGGTCAAGAAGAGTGAGGACCCACAGGAGGCCATTTGGCTCAAACGTTAGGTGGCTAAAGGACTCTGTGCAAAAAGTTTTGGTGGTATGATGACGGTGGAATTGTTTGTCCTTCTATGTCAGCTGGTCACACTGACACAGTTATTGAGCACCAGTCATGGGCCAGCCACTGTGCTAGGCCTGGAGATGCAATAGAAAACCAAATAGCCTTAGTGCAAGACACTCAAAAAGAGGTACAGGAAGTGGCAGTCACAGCCTTGAGGAGCCTACCATTTTTTGAGGAATTACGGCAAATGCACATGAAAAGTTCAATGCTAATTACATAGTTCTACAGAATGGATCATTTCAAATTTTATAACAGGCTATGGCATATTCATAGAATTTCAGAGCTTAAAGGAAGTTTCATAATTTTCTTCTTCAATCTTACCTTCTTATATGGGAAAACAAAATCCATGGAAACAAAGACACCTGGCTAAGGCCACATAGCTATCCTTTCCACTGTACAGATTTTACTTGTTATAATAACAGCTTTAAGTCATGATTGTCACAATCTAATGAGAAGCTTTCATCTGTTTATTATGAGAATTACAACTTAACACAAAATGCCATCTACTATCTTCATGAATGCCGTAACTATAAAAGTCTGTCCTAATTTCTACCTGCCTAGTAAAAGAAGATGATATCATGAAACCAATGCACTGGCCTGTGAGCTTTTCTGCTCCAGGAAGATGAATGTTCTGTTCAGTTTGTGCTCCGTGAACGTTCTGAGATCTTTGGTAGATGAACAGTAGACGCCATGAGGTGGTCACTGCCTGGGTGGTGTTCTTTAATAGATTGGGAACTGTTGTAATTGGCCGAAGATGACTTTAACTTTCTATTAGTTGTGTCACTTAATCACTTCTCGCTCTTCTGGCTAAGATCAAGTGCCTATTAGTTGTGCAACTTAACTGAGCACAACTAATGAGCAGCAATTCATTTATGGCTACTTTGTGATTTCCAGACTTCTCATACCCTAAGGAACCCTGAGTAGCATACTGTGGGAACAAATTTAATTCAATTTAGCCCCTCTTTTGGAGAAAAGGCCATCAGGACAGCATGTATCTGTTCTATTATTACCCAATCGCTTCTGTCCACAATGAATGTCTATGATTCATCGCTTGTTGAGGAACCACTTATATGGAAAGTTGCCAAAGAGCTTCTGAAAGTCCAAACAAAATGTCTTGCTCCTTGGTTTGGGGGTCAGAACAGAATGGCTCGTTTTCAAGTGGCATAGGGCCACACACTAAGCTGTTGGATAGAAAGTCCAGGGGACTTGGAAGCTAACCCTAGGCCTGGGAGTGTGGAACCCCAACCTTAGAACCCTGGCTTTGCCAAAGTTTTCAGAGGAGAAGAGCTCCCAGCGGCCTGGCTGGGGAAGCAGCGTGCAGGGGCCTTAACAGGCTTGTGTAATGTTTTCGAGAGCTAGCGTCTTTCCACACCTATCTTCAGAAGCCTTTTGTCAACTTCATTCTGGAACTCTGGTCTTAGATGTTATTCTGTAGAACGTTAAGGGGTACAAGTTTTGGAAATGCTGCCTTAAACAAAATTAAAATATGTCTTGACTTCAGGGCTCTGTGAGTCTTTAATCATATTCATTGTGATTCATTATGAATCTTCAGCAGAATGTTGCTTTTTCAAATTTACTTGACAGGGAGGTCTCCCTGTACCTTGCAGTGATTCAACTATTAGCAATCGAGGAATTATTAGTGGACATTATGAAATTCTAGACTACAACCCCCCCCCCCCACCCCAGAAGCCTAATCTGGCTCTTAACTGGGTTTGATTTGAAGTGTCTCAGAAGTTCCAGGAATTTTGGATGGATACCTCCAAGGGAAGGGCAGGTTCCACTCTTGATTTCTTTGTCTTTCTTTCTGGATTTTGAGTCTGGCAGTAGGTCCTAAATCCTAGAATGGCTCTCAAAGGAATCCAGTCTCCCTGGTGGCTTTAGACCACAGCCAGGGAGTAGCTGACTGGCTGTATCAGAGCCACGTACTATTTGCACTGTTGTCTTGTGCTTGGGAACACAGACTCTGGAGCTGTGCAGCTTGGGCCAGTTACTTAATCTTTCTCTGTCTCAATTTCCTCTTCTGTAAAATGAGGGTAAAAACAGTATGTTTGTCATATGGCTAAGGAGGGTTAGATGAATTAATATAAGCGCAAGCATGTAGAACAGTGCCGGTCACATAGTAACCATTAGCCATTACTGGGTCTGGACCCCCGAAATGGAGATGGTGGGAAGGTTTCTCAACATTTGTTCAAATCAGTGGCTCTTGACTGGAGGGGTTCAGTTAAAGTGCAAATTAGCAACCAAATTTCCTCCCGGCTGCAATCTTGCCCCTCAGTCCTTACCACGTGCTATCAGTATGACCTGTAGGCAATGCCCCCAACACACGCTATCTTCTCTGGAAAGGTAAACTTTCGTTTCCATCTGGTGATACTGACAATGTGAACACCGACTTCATGTGACCCTTTACGGAGCTATACCTTTGCATGTTTGAAATGTTTGAGATACGCATGTCTGCACGGGAGCTGAATGTTTCCATAAGGCTCAACAAGTTCTCTATGGCCCTCAGGACTTGCTTATTCGCTTTAATAGTTGTTGGAACTGATACACAAATCCAGGTTGCTTAAGCAGCCTGACTCAGAATGGGGGAGAACCCAGGGTTTCTGGTCCATTCTCAGCTATACCAGGTCATTGGAAGTTTAGGGGATACCTATGAGGTCAGAGATGAAAAACAGACTCTGCTTATTCCTGTCATGTTTGGCTGAAGTTTAGCTTGTATTTTTGTCAGATAATATCATCTAATGGTGGTCTCAGTCAAGATAACTGGATTTGTTTTAACTGAATTAAACCAACTCCATAAGTCTGACATTTTAATGAGCGTTCTCATCTCCCCCAAGCAAATGTGAATGAATTACCACATTGCATTATCTCCTTTATAGATGGAAAATAAGACAATGACAAAAGGGGGGAATCTAGCCATAAACAGTCATTAGAGGACGTCATAAATTCATCATTTGCACAGCTCTTTGACTTACTTTGCACCTAACAGTGGACTCTTTTCTTTTCTCTGTGGTCTTTCTAGGTGATGTGTGAGTTACACATATAGCTGAAATAAAATACCTGAGTATGTGAATGGTTTAAATCATTTTTATTGGTTCAAAAGTTTAGATATTACAGGAGAGCTCGGCTGACTTCTAGACCAGTGGTGCCATTTAAGTAGGAGTGTTTGAAGAAATCACAGGATAGCTAAAATGTCAAGAATTTAGTTAGCAGAAACTAGATAAATAATGTAGTAATATTGGTTATGTTCTAAAGATTCAAAACTTGGGTGGAGTAGTTCTTATCATTATAAGATGAGAAAACTAATTAATATATATGTAGTTTGATAGGAAAATAGTCCTTAGATTACAAAAGATGGGAGGAAGGTGTGATTATGGGATTTCTCTAGGGGATCTAAGATTTATTTAATTAGGTTTCCTAGGGTAGAGGGAATATATGCCAACAAAGTAGAAACTTACAAAGAAGCTATTGGTTGAGCATGGTGGCTCATGTCTGTAATCCTAGCACTCTGGGAGGTCAAGGGGGGTTGAGTTCAGGAGTTGGAGAACAGCCTGACCAAGAATGAGACCCCATCTCTACTAAAAATAGAAAAACTAGCTGGGTGTTGTGGTGGGTTCCTGTAGTTCCAGCTACTGGGGAGGCTGAGGCAAGAGGATTGCTTGAGCCCAAGAGTTTGAGGTTGCCGTGACCTGTGACACCATGGCACGCTACCGAGGGCGACAAAGTGACACTCTCAAAAAAAAAAAAAAAAAAAAAGGAGTTATTCCTTCTTGGTACACAGACCTATATGCAGAGTCCTTAACAGATTACCAAATTTATCATACATAAATGAGTAAATAAAGCAATGTATAAATGCTCTACAAATAAAAATATATTAATTATTCCACAAGGTGATATTGTTCATCAAAATTTCTGCTAAATCACTGTTACCTCCAAGGTCAACACAGTTTAAAGCACCTTAACATGCCAGAGATACATTTCGATGAAAAGTAGAAACACATAAATTCCACTTCTCGGTTTAAATCTCAGAGACATTCTTGAACATGTTCATCTCATGTCAACACACAAGGATGTGGCTGCAGTGACGTGGCCTGTAATATTTAAAGGTTTACAGTTTAAAATGCCCACCAGCAGGAGACATGGATAAACAAATGGTAGCATATTCTCCTAATGGAATATAACCAATAGTTATAATAAACTAGATCTACATTTGCCAATCTTGAAAAATATGAAGTGACAAAACCCATCTGCAGATCGATACTTTGTACTATGATAAGATACTTGGACGCGGGCTTGGCGCCTGTGGCTCAATGGGCTAAGGCGCCAGCCACGTACACCTGAGCTGGCAGGTTCGAATCCAGCCCGGGCTCGCCAAATAACAATGACGGCTGCAACCAAAAAATGGCTGGGCGTTGTGGCGGGCGCCTGTAGTCCCAGCTACATGGGAGGCGGAGGCAGGAGACTCACTTGAGCCCAGGAATTGGAGGTTGCTGTGAGCTGTAATGCCACCGCACTCCATCCAGGGTGATAGCTTGAGGCTCTGTCTCAAAAAAAAAAAGATACTTGGACGCTGCCCTCACCCTGGGCCCGTCTGGATGCTGGCTCCAGCCCCCAGTGTGATAGAATGGACTCTATGAGAGCCCATCAACCTAAATTGAGCAGTGATTAGCGTTTTGCCGTATTTCACCAATTTTGGCTGACATCATAAAAATTGTTTAGGCTTGGCACCTTTGGCTCAATGGGCTAAGGCGCCAGCCATATACACCTGAGCTGGTTCGATTCCAGCCTGGGCCAGCTAAGCAACACTGACAACTGCAACAGAAAAATAGCCGGGCGTTGTGGCGGGCTCCTGTAGTCCCAGCTACTTGGGAGTCGGAGGCAGGAGACTCACTTGAGCCCAGGAATTGGAGGTTGCTGTGAGCTGTGACGCCACGGTACTCTACCCAGGGGGACAGCTTGAGGCTCTGTCTCAAAAAAAAAATTGGTTAAAGGTGTGCAAAACCATACTGTTTAAATACAAATACACATGTGAAAAATATAAAAGCATGGGGAGAAGATGAGAATGTCAACTCAGGAAATAGTTGCCTTTGTGAGGGAAGGCCAGTGGGTTGGAGGAAGGCTATAAAAAGGATTTCAATGGTACCTGCAATGTTTTCTTCTGAAATAGCAAATGTACTAATCATATGTTAAATATTTTCGATCCTGTGGGGTAGGTGAGGAATGTTTGTATATTATTCTCTATTTCTCAATGCACTTAATACATTTCACTTTTTTTCAATAGGCACAATCTCTTTCAGAGTCACTGCATTTCTCCCATCTGTAAAGGATAACTCGAGAAAGTCATCTTCCATGTTGACTGTTCCGAAAAGGATACCTGGCCAAACTCCAGAGACACTCCAACATGTTCTTTAATCTAGACAGAAGAGACAGACTGTGCTATTATCATGGTGAGAGAAGTTCGCAATCTGGAGGGGTTACTAGTTAATAGTTAATACTCCTCCAGAGTATTACTTTGGGGAATTCAAGTAATGCACTGTTGTTTGTAAACAAACTCGGTCTGACCTTTTGTCCAAGTTTATGTGTGCTTGGGTGAGCCCGGCCTGGCTTTCCTGGCCTTCCTTGTCCCAGCTTCTCCCAGCTGGCTCTTCAGCACGCTCCATTTGCTAATGCGGTTCAGCTGATTCCAGGCAGGACGGCCCTAACCAGCTTCTCTGCCTGCCCGGCTTCCTCTGTCTCATCCTGCTTGGTAAGGAGCCAGTTTCCCTGGAAGATTACCACATGGTGAGTCCTCCATGGGCGTTCCCAGAGATTCTGTGTCCTTGGGTCCTGCCCTCACCTGACTGGCCCCTGGGCCCATCTGGAGGCCGTCTCCTGCTGCAAACAGTCCAGCTCCTTGCTCTTCATGAGAGCCCGAGACTCTGCAGCATTTGGGGAACAATATATTTGTCTTGACCCATCACTTGCCCGTGCCCGGCCAGATCTAGTGTTAGACGTGCCCTTCCAGCTTGTCTTCTCTGAGGTCTCATCACAACTGCAATGAAGTCATTTCATAGCTAGTTTGCCTCCTCTGCATGAATGTGAGCTCCGTGAGGGTCAGAACCCCCTGTGCCTGCCATGGGGAGCAGCGCCATCACCGATGCTCAGTCTGTACCAGTAATGTTTGCTATCTCACGCAGCGTAGACGTCTTGTTCAGTCTTGTCAGTGACGTCTTGTTCTCCCGTCACTGCACAAGTCAAGCGTGACTTGAGTATTGCAGTTTTAATACAGCTTTCTCCTTAAAATGTGTATTTTGTGGTACCTTCTCTCTCTGTGTTCATATTATATATGAATGAGTGAACATAAAACTATACACAGAAAATCATATATATATATTTTCAGAATAAAAAGTGGAATGTGTTAAATTTTAGTTTTTACATGTCCTTTTTTTTTTGAAAACTTTCAAACACAGATGATACACGATTATAAAGAACATCTGAATTTAATAGTGATTAGCATTTTGCCAGGTTTCTCCTATTTTTTTCTGAAGTGTTCAAAGCAAATCCTAGACATCATGACATTTCACCCCCCATACTTTACTGTGCAGGTCCAAGAAGGGAAAAAAAGCTCATGTTCCTAACCTCATCTAACAAAATTGAAAATAACCCCTGCGTCTCATATCCGATCCACTTCCAGTTGCCTTTTATAATTATAAGACATATCTTTTCATGGTCGGTTAGATTCAGGATCCACTTTCTGCGGGAATACGGAGCAGGTGGTCCCGCGTCCTCCGGCTGTGGCACCTGCAGAGGCACACACTAGCTGCTGTCACACTGCCAGCGCTGTCAAGATTCACCAGTGTGCTTGGGGTCACAGCCCCGTCCCCCCACTGTAAATTTTGTCCTTTTCCCTTACAACAAACCCCTAAGCCGTGCTTGGCATCCTGTAAATATCTAGTTCCCATTGCCTTATCTTCCAGGATTTCACATCTGTTGACAACCGTAGCCTAAACCAATTATTTAATGAGAAATTGTAAAATAGATGTTTTCAAATGTTGTCATGCCTTCAACATGCATCAGCTGAAAGCATTCTGTAATGAGGCCCATTCTGACATCAATTAGAGCTGTCCAGATACTTTGAAATATAGTTTGTATAGAAAAGGCTCAACAACTGCCTAATTCTTCTCCATTAATTAGGAATAGAGTTTATGGACTAGCTATTTTCAAGGGACAGAATTTTGGGGGAGGACTTTTTTCTCATTATAAATGCCTGGATTTTTCTATACTTAATATAGTTTCAATTACAGTCTTCTAATTTTCAAATTGACTGTGGAGTCAATTCAAGCTGACTTTCCCCCGCTGATTTGAAATGCCCCCTGTATCATTTATTTCTTTGCTGTATCAATTTGGCACAGTTTTTTATGCTTTCTTACAATCGCGCCATGGTCTTTCTCCCTTTTCAAGTCACAGTCTAGGCTCGGCGCCTGTGCCTCAACTGGCTAAGGCACCAGCCACGTACACCTGAGCTGGTGGGTTCGAATCCAGCCTGGGCCCGCCAAACAACAATGACGGCTGCAACTAAAAAATGGCCGGGCGTTGTGGGCGCCTGTAGTCCCAGCTACTTGGGAGGCGGAGGCAAGAGACTGGCTTGAGCCCAGGAATTGGAGGTTGCTGTGAGCTGTGATGCCACGGCACTCTTTCCAGAGTGACAGCTTGAGGCTCTGTCTCAAAAAAAAAAAAAAAAGCCACAGTCTATTGCCCACGTGGCTGAGCTGCTGAAGCTTTTATAATATGTCATCATGTCTGATAGAGGATGGACGCTCTTCTGGGCCCCCACCCCAACAATCACTCATCCTTTTCAAGGATCTCCTGACTACTCTTGCTTATTTACTTTTTTTCTTTAGCAATAAGTTTGGAATTAATTTTTCTAGCTCCAGAAAAGAAAAATCTGATGATATATGTATATATATATATATTTTAAACTGGGATTGCATTACATTTACAAAATAATGTAACACTGACGTCTTTATCACATTGACTCTTCCTATCTAGAACACAATGTGTATTTCCATATGTGCTCGTTTACTTTATAAATAACTTCTAAGAACAAAAAGGGACCATGTTTGGTAGTTTATTTTTTCATTTTGAAAATGTCTTAGCAATTTTCCACCTCAATACGTGTGAATGTACCTCAGTTTATTCAGTCTCCTTCTGATGGACATTACTTTGCTATTTTAAATATGCTATGATGGGCTTGGTGCCTGTGGCTCAACAGGCTAAGGCGCCAGCCACGTACACCTCAGCTGGTGGGTTCGAATACAGCTCAGACCCACCAAACAACAAGGACGGCTGCAACCAAAAAATGACCGGGCATTGTGATAGGTGCTTGTGGTCCCAGCTACTTGGGAGGCGAAGGCAGGAGACTCACTTAAGCCCAGGAATTGGAGGTTGCTGTGAGCTGTGATGCCACAGCACTCTATCCAGGGTGACAGCTTGAGGCTCTGTCTCAAAAAAAAAAAATGCTATGATGAAAATTTTTAGACATGTGCAAATATTCCTAAAAGAAGAATGTGGGGCCAGAGTGTGTACACACGTTTAAAGTTTTGATAGACAGCGCCAAACTGCTTTCAAAAAATTGTAACATCCCCCGCCACAGAGTGGAGGGAGAGTGCTTGTTTGCTCACACCTGGGCCAATACTGTGTGGAATCCATGTTTATAGACCGATGATGTAGTCACATGGCAGCAGCCCACTATGGCCTGTATCTCTGTCCCCACTGAGCCCCCGTGATGCTGGCCTGTCTCTGTCCACACTGAGTCTTCTCCGTGATCCTGGGCGTGGGATGGCTGAACAGAGGAACACTTGGACTGCTCTGCCCAGGGATGTGCCTCATGGCCTTGAACGGAGTTGCTGTTAATGGTCTTGTTTTGGCTCATTGGGACTAAGGGGTTTATCTGAAGCCAAGACCCTCTCTTAGTTTGGGTTCCCCCAGAAACAGACCCTGAAGGTTTGATTGCAAGTAATTTTGGGAGGGAAATGATAGGAAACACCAAGAGGGAACTGGAGGAAGGGCTGGGAAAGAGGAGGCAGCCTGTAGAGGGTGGGCTGTTAAGTCACCAGTGTGGGCAGCCAGAGCTCAGTGCCCCTGGGGAGCCCTGGGAGCCAGAGCAGAACGCCACCCCCGAGAGGAAAGAGGTTAGAGTATTTGTCTACCAACCACACATCTGCCACTGGACCGAAGGTTACTCAGGGTCACTGACGCACACTCTTCTGGCCTGGGCTGTAAGTGGGAAACTCCCTCCCTTGCTAGGAAGAAAGCTCTAAGACAGAGTGACAAATGTTAGCAGTTGGGTGAATGATGACCCGATATGGGTGGGCCACCCACAGGAAAACGGAGTAAAGAACCATCTGAAAAGAACGGAAATTCACTAATCCGTGGTTTCTGCTATTTTTCTCTGGGATATTAAGAGTTAATTCGTTTATAAGAAACTTCCACTGTCAAACTATAGTTTTGCTAAGAAAAGCAGAAATATAGAACCTGTTCTAATTACTGAGAATTTGTTGTTTTTGTTGTTGTTATTTTTCTCCCTAGTTTATGTTTCACAGGGGAATAATGTCCATGAATGAAACTCGCTAACATTCCACACCGAGACAGAAACACCAAGCAAATCCCAGCCTGCCCTGGGCTGTTACGCGAAGCTTCATTTCCCAGTGACTTCCTCCCCCAGCCCTTTGTAGCTCAAACAGGTCAGTCCTAGGGCTCCCTTCAGTGAGTGATCGTGTCATTTGCTTCTGCAGTCTTGGGGGACTTTGTCCCCCACATACTCGGCTGTTGTGTATGGTTTTATGGGTAAGATTTGAGCTAACGGAATCCCCCTGGATTCTACGCCTTCCAAGGTCAGTGGTGCAGAGCAAGACATAACAGTCTAGGGACATCACCCAGCTGGTGCAACACTCAGTGAGCTGTCACTGAATCACAGACTCTTCCAAAAAGGGACAGAACCTACACACGCACAGATTGTTTTTGTTTTTTTTTTAACGGAAAAAAGATTTTTTAAAAAGTAGACAGAACCTATAATCTGGGCTAGAAAGGGGTGGATAATTCATTATTCTAATCACTGGAATTATTTGTATTCCTTAGATGGAAACTAGGGATTAAATTGAGGGTCTGAGGATGAGGGAAGTTTAAAGAAAGGAAAAAAAGTGGTCAGACTCAGTGTCTAAGAACTATTTTGTGTGTAAGATTGGTTCTGATTGGTACAGGTTCACACGTCTTGGCTAACTGAGAAATGCAGAGAACTGGAGGGGATGGAAGCTGGGCCTGGTGGCTGCAAAGTCCTTCTGGTCCTTTAGGGATAAAGGGAGGTCATTTTAAGATCAGAAATATGTGCTTTTGGAAGTGCACCTATTTTTATAGTTTGGATTTCCCATAATTATTTCTTATGTTCTTCCTTATTTAGTTAAAGTCTTTAAAAAAGAAAGTCAACAATAAACCACACTAAAGTCAAAAGCAACACAAGTATGTATATTTACAAGTATAAAAGAAAATATCAAATCCGTTTCAACTGGGTCATGGGTAACTAGAGAAAGGGGCAGGGGTGGGGAGTCACAGCTTCAGTGGGAATCCAAGTTAGGAAAACCGGAGGGGACTCCCATTCTGGAGAGACTTCCCGGGGACTTTACTTTTGCTAAAATCTTGGAAGATCTGTGTTTTACTCATTAGGGAGGCTGTTTCCTGTTATGAAGCACTTTGCTTTACTTAGCATTATTTACTTAGCATAATTCTAAAATTATGTGTATAACTATTTAGTACAACTAGAAAAGTTAGGTGATGCATTTGACTTCATTTTATCAAGTTATTTCATAATTATTTCAGGTTATTGTTTGTATTAATCCTAGTGTTGATTTATTAAGTTTGCTAAAGAATGTGGAAGGTAGTTGTTTTTAAGTGGTTTGCTATCTAAAATCCTTAGCAGTAGATTTCGCACTTGTTTGCACTGTACTTCTTTTTCCTGGAAGGTCTGACTTGGCTTACTAAAAGGAATTCTGGTTTGTGTAATTACTTGTTAGGCAATGAAACAGGTGGAGATATATATTCCATACCCTTTTATTTGTGGTTTTATAGGAAAGGATCTTAGTAATAATATTACTAATGAACTAAAAGCATTAATGTTTGATTTTTAAAAAAGATTTCATAATCTAAAACCTGTAATGTCCCACTTTTATGTAAAATGTGACCTACTGTGTTATAATATGGCCAATGCTTACTTTCGTCACTCTCTTAAGAAAGATACTACTATGACGATTTATAGGAATGATTTACAATGTGGATTACTCTTTTTCAACAAGGACCTGGAGGGATTGCTTTTTTTTTTTTTGCAGAAGTTTTTGACAAGACTTACATAATAAAGAATAAGAAATGTTAGTATGTTTTTTGCCAGGGTAGCAGTGGGGTGGTGTTGCAGCCCATATAGCCTATGGCTAGGAGTGAGAGTTATACGAAATACCTGTATAGCTCAATAATGGAACACTTGGGTGGAAAGGGCATGGAGAGGGAGTTAGCTCTCCTACCAAGCATGAGAGCTCGCGAGATGAGAGCAGTGGTGAATTGGCAGTCTCTACACCTGTGATGTTGAGAGGCACGAGATCAGCCTTATATTAGGCTGGCGGAGAAGGCAGTCGGGAGCATGCGCATTCTATCATGGACATGCTTACTCTGACTCTGACTCTGACTCTGTCTCCTCTCCTGCCTGCAGAACGCCAGCGCGGTGTCTCTCTGCTGAAGATCACCAAGCTCTGCTAAAGAGTAAGATCTATCTTTCTAAGAAGACTGCTTTACTCTAAGACTCACGCTCTCTCTCTCCTGCTGACAGAAATAGGCCTCAGGCACCTAAGAGAAACTGTACCAGGGCAAGGTAACTTAGCGGTCCGCGTCCGGAACCTAAGCTGGGCCGGAGACCTGGCCAGTCCTGAGCCCTGACAGGAAGTGTCAGAAGTGACATGTGACAGGGTGGGAAGAGAAAGAGGACAGTCTCCTCTTGCAATGGTGTCTCTTGCGATTCTTTGAGGTGTTCTCCCTCCAGGAAAACGTAATTTGAAAGCAAAGCCAGGCAAGTTCACAAACAACTGTAGTTCTAAACAAATGAGCAAGTGAGGAATTCTGAAAGTTTTACAGGCTACTTTTCAAAGAAATGTAGCTATAATATTGTCAAGTACTTAGAGTAAACTGAACTAACTGCCAAGAAGTATTATCAAATTTTAGTTACTGACAATGACACAAACTTTTGTTGAAATGGTAGACTTTTTTTGACCTTTGGGTATACGTAAAATGTTTAGTTTTCTGATAATTGGTTGACTTGGGGTGCATGTCACAGGCAGGGAAGAACAGAGGGGTTTTGTTTAGAATTGGGATGTTGTGGTCGTTTTTCTCCCAAGGTGGAATGTCTTTCAGAGCATATAGGATGGTGAAGGGGAAAATCTTAAATGCACCACAGTGCTCATGTGAGCAGTCCCTGGGTTGCTTCACTGGATGGAAAACTAAGAAATCTCCTGTTAACCAGCGATGAATCTAAGTCCTGACAGTTTACTGACGTTTATACAAAGGCCAGAGAGCCAAAGAAAAGCAAATCAGATTTTAAAGTGGTGAAAAGAATGGCACAGTTAAAACATAAATGTCTTTCTTGAAAATTGGTCATTACTGGAGGGAAAAATGCGAATCAGATTGCTGAGATGGATAGTTGAGCCACTGTGACTTGTATGGCTCTGAAGTGGCCCAGGGAGGGACTGAGGTGGCCCTGAGGATCTCCTGGGACCCCCAGACCCTGAGGGTGAGATCTCCCAGAGCCAGACTGCATCAAAGGAGAAAATCTACCCCAGGGAAGACAAATGTTTTGTAATAAGCATGAGCAATTGGCTGAAGGAGACAATTACTTTTATCTTTGCTACTGAGCCTCTGGATTCTGCCAAGTGTATTTATGCTTCTTGGCAAGGCTGGATCTTAATTTCTTGGCAAAACATGTGCACAGACATCCCTTTTACGAAATCTAGTAAAAGATCCTACTCTGTAAACACTCATTCTACAGGGTTTAAAAGCTACAGTGGGGATTAAATCACATATGCCTCCTTAAATCTTCAGAGAGGAAAGAATTCTTCAAAAAGAGCACTTTAAGGCAGTGAACAGGAAGAAGTCTCTTTCAGTCTGGTTCTTCTCCTTTTCCGTGTCCCCAGATTCTGATAGACAGACTGAATGCTCATGGCCCTTAAAAATCCAGCAACACCAGCCAGCCCGCCCTCTGGCTGTGCATAAATTCTGGGGGTTAGGGGTTCCTCTTCTCTCTGTTTCTGGCTGGTGTGACTGTGGCATGTCATTTCAGCTCTTGGAAGTCACTGATAACACTGGGGTGAGTGATTAGTGAGGCCATTAAGTGTCACTCAGGGCAGAGTTCCCTATGACAGTGAGGCCAAGGATGCAGGCGTAAGTGAGCTGCTGGCACACAGCACTAAACAAATCCGTCAGAAATAAAACTTGGAGTTCCTGAAACTGATGACCTTCTCCTGTGAAAAAGTATTCTGATGCAGAAAAATGCTGTGTATGGTGATACAGACTGCTCCCGGCTGCGGCCACACTTCTCCGGAGAAGAGGCGGATCCGATGCCTGCTCTATGCAGGCTTGGATCGGGGCCCTGAAGAGCAACTGGCTTTTTATTCGTGTTTTTAATTTCAGACTAATAGGAGGGACAAATGTTTAGGTTACATTGTTTTCACTTCTAAGGTAAAGTTCAAGTTGTAGTTGAGCCCTTCACCCAGGGGGTGTGCTAAACACCCTCACATTGTGCTTATTAGGTGAGATCCTGCCACTCCCCTTCCTGCCCCCTCCCCCCCCTTCTAGACACTACATCTGTTTCTCTTTCATGTGAGTGTGTACTTGTTCATGTATATATTGGTTTCTTATTACCAGTACTTGTTCATGTATATATTGGTTTCTTATTACCAGTACTTGTTCATTGGTTTCTTATTACCAGTACTTGTTCATGTATATATTGGTTTCTTATTACCAGTACT